>JABFPM010002584.1:0-16309 GCA_022817325.1 Idris sp. 1 HC-2018 | reverse complement strand
TTTTGTTTTTATTTTTTTTTTTTTTTTTTTTTTTTTTTTTTTTCAAGAAAAAGCAAATTTTTTAGGATAAATTGTTTGGTATTTAAAATATGGTAGATGATGTTTTTTTCAAAATTTATTAGAATATAAATTTATGTGTTCAGTACAAAATCTGTTTCGAAACAGTAATCATCAGATTCTTTTTCAATGTTTGTTTCACTGAGAATTTTCTTGGATTCTGAAATATAAAAAAAATATTAAAAATTAGTTTTCAACAAAATTGTACTTTAAATTTAATAAAATAATAATAATAATAAATAGTTTACCTTTTTTAGTTCGTTTCGGTTTGGTTTTTGGCTCTTTAGATTCATTTTGAGCTTTTGATTCACTGACAACTTCCTTAGATTCTAACAAAAAAAAAAAAAAACATTTTTAAGAATAATAATTATAAATAAATTATAGATGTTTTTTTATTTAAAGATTTAAAATTTTAATTATAAAAAAATATAGTTACCTTTTTTAGTTCGTTTCGATTTAGTTTTTGGCTCTTTAGATTCATTTTGAGCTTTTGATTCACTGACAACTTCCTTAGATTCTAATAAAACAAAAATTTTGTAAGAATAATAATTACAAATGAATTATAGTTATTATTTCATTTAAATATTTAAAGCCATAATTATAAAAAATATAGTTACCTTTTTTTGTTCGTTTAGGACTGGTTTTTGGCTCAGTCGTTTCCAGTTTTCTCTTTTCCACTTGTTCTTTCTTCTGAAAATAATTTTACATTAAAATTTTCATTTCTCTTATTATATATAAAATGAATTTATTATTAATTAACTATATACCTTTTTCTGTTCTTGTTCAATCAGCAACCTTGCTGATACCGAACCTGAACTTTTTACAATAAATGAATCTATTTTCATTTTAGGATTCAGTGTAGAAATTTCATTCATTGTTTTTTCATTTTCTTCAACTAATTTTTCTACTTCAAAATCTTTAGCCATTTTAGAAACAGTTTCAGCTGGTAAACTTTGATCACCATTCTCAGGAGGAAGAGTATGGTATCTAAAAAATAATTATTAAAAATATATATCAAAATTTTTTTATTGAAAATAAAAAAAATTCATAAGTACATCAAATTATATTACCTAATTTTACCCGTATTCCAATTATCTAGAACAATACGTGCAGCTGCTAGAATATTTGGAGCTCCGCCTTTTTTGAAACGTCCTTGTCTTAGCGACAATTTTTCGAAAAATTCCTTATTTGTTTTAAAATCAACTACTTCATAATAGTCAGTTAATCTGTCATTGCCCGCTGCCTTTAAAATTTCAGTAACAGGGTTAAAGAAATCTTGAATAAGTTCTGTTGCGACGACGTTCTTTAAAATGATTTCTGTACTCAAATTCTTATCTTTTAATTCATCGAATGGAATTCCTGGAGAATCTAAGATTTTTATATTCTGTTCCAGCTGAATGGTATTCACCGCTTTTGTAACACCTGAAATCAAAATAAGTTAACTTACTAACATTTTTTTTAAAATTAAAAGAACAAAATAAAGAAAATTATTTACCAGGATTGGATCCAACTTTGCAAACTTTACTTTGCTTCAGTGAATTAATAACACTGGATTTTCCAACATTTGGTAATCCAACCACACTTAAAGTGATGCATTTTTTTTCCTTCTTATTTTTGCAATAATTTTTCAAAAATGAAAGTACAAAATCTTGTCCGATGCTCTTTCCACTCACAGCATCTTGATTAACAAGAACTTTTTTCTTTTTCGACTTCTGCTTTTGTCGTTCCTGATAAGTTACGGACCTAAATGGCACTGTTGGAAAATTTTTCTGGAAATACTCTATCCACATTTCCAAATTTTCCTTTTGCACCAAATCGGCTTTATTTAAAATGATTAGAAGTTTTTTGTTGTGTTTTACAACTAACTCTTGTACCTAAAAATAGTTATTTTATTTTATAAATGTAAAGTATCTTTATTTGTAGTCTATGTAAAAAAAAAATATTTACTTCTTTGCATCTTGTTCCAAGTGGATCTCGTGCATCCAAAACCTCGAGAATTACATCTGCGAGATCCAAAACTTTTTTGCAATCTCGAAAATGCGGTATACCAAAGTTTACTTCATTTGGAATAATTCCTCGAGAATCTTTGCTTTCACTAGCGACTGGCAAGGATGTAATTTTGTCTTTAGCTTTGTTTTCAGTTTGTACATCTGGAATCGCTCCACTTTTTTTCAATTCTTTCAACTCTTTTTTTCGTTCTTTTGCCTCCTCATGGTGCTTCTTTCTCTCTTCTTCTTTTTTCTGTTTCAGAGCCTCCGCATGGCGTATTATGTTTTCTTTAAATGGACACTCATTTGGGACGTAAATAAGTTTTGGTTTTTCTAAAAAAGAATTAAGTGTTTAATCATGACAGTCAAAAATTTATTTGTATTTAAGGAATTAAAAAATCGTACTCACTATTTGTTGATAATTTTGCTTCTTTTCGTTTTTTCCTATTATGCTCCCGAACCTTTTTCTCAATTTTATACCTTTTACGACATGGCATACGCTTACTATTTTTTTCTAAAATAAAAATATCAAATTTTGTAATTAATAAATTGGAAAACTAAACTTTTCATTTAATTTAATTTAAAGTTTTAATGTTTTTTTTAAGAAAAATGTAAATAATACATAACCTACATATGTTGTGAAATAATTGTTAAAAAGTATAAATAACATTATCAAATAATTTTTATACATATTAAACCATATACTCACTTATTTTTGACATTCTTTCTTAAATTATAAATTTAAAACAATAAATTCAAAGTATATGCTACAATTTATAAACACTGTTTCTTTTCAGTACAGTACACGTGCTTTTTGAGGTTAAAAAGTACACACTTTCACATTTGTGCGCAGCTTGGGATATAACCAATATGACATCCACGCATTTCAAGATGGCGACAATGGCACTCGTGACGTCACATGGCGCTTGTGTCTGCTAATGCATGTCAGTCTTAAAGGCAAATAGAAAAATATGTTTGCAATTAAAAACAAACTATGACAAAAGTCTGCGACAGTTAGAGCATCTAATTACATTTTTCGACCATTAATTGTTTTACTTTACACGTAACTACCACAAATTATTATGTTACGTTCGTGGTTAATGATAGAAGAGTGATAAGAATCTCCATTTGACAGATTATCTTATATTGTTTACTTTTCTTTGAAGACGCGAGCTGAACATTTAAGGGAATGGACATCGCAAAATCACTTTTTTATTTGAGGGACCATGACGGTTACATTGGAAAAGGAGATCACGATGTAAATATATGATCGCTGCAAATTTGAAAAAAATGAAGTTATATTTTATTTACAAAATAATAATTGACACTAATTGTAATGTTGTTTTAATTTTGACAACAAAATAGAAGCTGGACGCAGCAGCAACAGATGACGAGTGCGAATTGGACGGGACAGGCTTGACAGGGGAAGTCCTGTCACCTGCTCCAGGTGGGCCTTTTTCTGCCTTAACACCTTCTATGTGGCCTCAAGATATTTTGGCAAAACTTAATCAGCCAGATGATCCTAATTCGCAACCTGAGTACAGGTATTTTTATTGAAATATAATTTTGTTGTTATTATACAAATAATTTTATTTGAATATTAAAATGTCAATTAATTTGGTCGATTGTCAATTGACATTCTTATCACAGTATTTTATTACAAATTTTTTAATTGAACCAATATTGTATGATACTTTTTCGTTGCTAATTGTATTAAAAGTAAATAATTTTCTATGTTCATTTAATTATTTTTGAAAGGTTCGATGAATTCGGATTTCGAGTGGACGAAGAAGACGGACCTGAACAAAGTTCAAAAAAATTACTAGGTGTCCCATTCGTGGAAGATCCTCGACATCGGTAAACTTTTCCAAATGTTTGGATGGTTAAATTATTCGAGTATTATTCAATTTTAGCGGAACGAACAATTTAATTATAGCCAAATTATATAACTTGCTCAAAATAAAAATAAACTTTACATTTATTATATAAATGCTAATATGGTAATGTTTTTATTTTATTTTGTTATTTTTAAGGTAGATTATTATTTTTTATCTTTATTAATTTTATTAAAAATAGATTACAGTGGGTTACACTTTTGGAATTCAGTCACAATAAAGAAGTTTCGGAATTATCCTGGCAACATATAGATCAACGTTTACCTCGAACAGACAAATTAAGGGACATGGTTCGTCAAGGCATACCACATTCGTTACGTCCTCAAATTTGGATGAGAATGTCTGGTAATTGGAAAATGATTTATATTTTAATCAAGATTGTGTAGTATATTTACAAGTAATTTATAAACAAATAATTGTTATTGTAGGTGCATTGCAAAAGAAAATATCCTCAGAAACGTCATATCAAGAAATAGTCAAAGCCTCAAGTAGTGATGCTTTAATGACAAGTAAACAAATTGAAAAAGATTTACTGAGAACTATGCCAGCGAATGCATGTTTCAGTAATTTGCACAGCACCGGGATTCCGAGACTGAGGCGGGTTATGCGAGGAATTGCATGGCTGTATCCTGACATTGGGTATATAACAATTAATTTGATAGTAAAAACTTGTTAAACATGAAATATTTTACTTCTTTTACATTTTGAATTTTAGATACTGCCAGGGTACTGGGACAATAGCAGCTTCACTTTTATTATTGTTAGAAGAAGAAGATGCATTCTGGATGATGGCAACCATAGTAGAAGATTTATTGCCTGCTTCCTATTATTCATCCACATTATTAGGTAATTTATAGTACCTCATTTTATCGTATTTTAAACGATTTTTGTTTCTTATTTACTATAAAAATAATAATAATTTCAGGAATACAAGCAGACCAAAAAGTCTTAAGAACCTTAGTTGGCAACTATTTACCTGACATTGATCAAGTTTTAACGCAACACGACATCGAACTAAGTTTGATATCAGTAAATTGGTTTTTAACTCTTTTCGCGTCTGTCGTTCATATGAAAATATTGTTGCGCATTTGGGACCTCTTTCTTTTTGATGGTTCCATTGTTTTATTTCAAGTTACATTGGGAATGTTGAAAATCAAAGGTATCTTATATTTTTAATTGAAATTATTTCTTGATCCTTTTTTCATTGATTATTAAAATTTAACTTTATTTTTTGTTTACAGAGACGGAGTTGAAGAAACTTGAAAATTCGGCTCAAATATTTAATGCCCTTTCGGATATTCCTGGAGACATTGACGATGTCGATCAGCTCTTTGAAGTACGATTTAAAATGTAATATTTTGTTTAATTTTTGTACCCATAAATTGATTAATCAAAACAATTTTTAATTTAGATTTCTCTGGAAGTTAGCGGTTCATTAACAGATGTTTTGGTGGAAACTCACCGAAGACGGCATTTAGCATATTTAATGGCGGATCAAGGAGGCTTAGTGGGAAATCCTGATGCTACATCTAATTTACCGAAACAGCATTTAAATAGGTATAGATATTTACCAAAGATGATTAAATATTAAATATTGTGCATGATTTAAAAAATAATTGTTGACATTAATTAAATTATTGTTAAATTATTAGACGACAAATGAAACGCACCAAATCCATGCTTCATACCTTTCTATTTGGAAATTATGAAAACGAAGATGATGCGAAGTATAAAAATATTAGACAAACTGGTACACTGATTAAACTTAACAAATATTATTAAACAAAAAAAAATCAATACTAATCTGTTCATTTCACGAATTGCAGAAATATTAGTTGATTTAAGAGAAGCAGTTCTTCAAGTTGCGAGGCATTTCATAATTTTAGATCCAAAGTACAGCAGTATTCCGTTAGTTGCAGATTACAGTATGGAAAGCCATGCAAAAGATCATGATAATTACATTAATGTTTCTCGAATTCGTAAGAGACGTGCGAAAGCACTGCTAGGTAAACTAATAAAAAATTTTCAAATATATTTTTCATATATAAAAATTGTCTTTAATTTAGAACTAATAAAATTTATTAAGTATACTTTACTTCTTTTTTGAAACATAATAATAATTGTATTATATGTTACAGATTTTGAAAGACATGATGATGATGAATTAGGTTTTCGCAAAAATGACATTATCACGATTATAAGTCAGAAAGATGAGCACTGCTGGATTGGCGAGCTTAATGGACTTCGAGGTAAAAAATTAAATTTTTAATTTTAAATATGTTATAAATCCTAGTAAAAATCTTATTTTGTTAACAGGCTGGTTTCCTGCAAAGTTTGTTGAGTTGTTGGATGAGAGGAGCAAGCAGTACACTTGTGCTGGTGATGATGCAGTTAGTGAAGCAGTAACTGACCTGGTTCGAGGAACACTGTGTCCGGCGATAAAAGCAGTTCTCGAACACGGCATGAAACGACCGTCATTTCTCGGTGGACCCTGTCATCCTTGGCTTTTCATTGAAGAAGCTGCCAACCGAGAAGTTGAAAAAGATTTCAACTCAGTTTACAGCAGATTGGTTCTCTGTAAAACTTACAGATTAGACGAAGATGGCAAAGTTTTAACATCAGAAGAAGTAAGCAAAATTAAAATTGCAACGCAAAAACATAATAAACTGACATATAAAGAAGAGAAATAGTTTTGTTCTTTTTAAATTCAAATCAATTAAATTCTATTGTACATCAAGATAATTTTTTACCGATTTAACTTTATCAGTCAATTCATAAATCTTTTCCAATGAAAATATTATCATTTGTGGAACAAGTTAAGAGTTTTTTTTTCTCAATAAAAAACTTATATGGAAAATAGTAAGGGATCAAAAGAACTGATTTTTATAATTGCGAAATTCATTTTAATCTAGATTAGCAATAATAATACTAAAACAAAAATAATTCCAGCTACTGTATCGTTGTGTTCAATCTGTGAACCTAACACACGATAATGCGCACGCACAAATGGATGTAAAATTAAGATCTCTGATTTGCCTCGGATTAAATGAACAAGTTTTACATTTGTGGCTGGAGGTTTTGTGCTCTTGCGTCGAAGTTGTAAACAAGTGGTAAGATAACTGTACTTTAATTTTAATAATAAATCAGTTAATTTAAAATTCAAGCTTGAAATAAAATTGTCTATTTTTAGGTATCATCCGTGGAGTTTTCTCAACAGTCCAGGCTGGGTTCAAATCAAATGTGAACTGAGAATACTGAGCCAGTTTGCATTTAATTTGAACCGCGATTGGGAATTACCGTTGAAAAAAGAGCAATCCCAGCCACTAAAAGATGGTGTTCGAGATATGCTCGTGAAACACCACCTTTTCAGTTGGGACTTGTAATCCAGTGCAAAGATCAAAAATAAATTCAAAATTTTATTTACAAATCGCCCTCCATAAGTTTGATAATAAGAAAATTGATCTTCGTAATCCGTCCTTAATTTTAATACGTAAACATTTTGTTACGTTTTTCCTTTGTAATGTGCATTTCAACTTAATTTATATTATTTTATTATAAACGCTTTAACGTGATGTTTATTATATTTTTTCTGTCATATACTGTGTTGTATTATTTATTTTGAAACTCGAAGATCATATTAAATGAATGGAATTTTGCTATCCAAGTATTTCCATCATTTGATAAATAATTAATAATTGTACAAAAAGAATAAAATGTTTATATCGTTTAAGGGAATTATTTATTCTAAAGAGATTTAGACACAGTATCTGCGAAACATTGTAGCTTGATATGTAAAATAAATTATTTTTATTAAAACAGTACAGTTAATTAAATAATAATTACAATTTTAATTTAGTTGATAATAATTATGATTAGTTTTGTATTGTAGTACACTTTATTTATTAATACTTTAATTATTTAATTAAAATTTTATAATTTACTTCAAAATAAATAGTTAATTAGATATTATTTTTAATATTACGATTATGCTTATTATATTTTGTACGTAGAAGAGCTTTATATAAAGGTAGAATTTCGTTTCTCGTTGCTTTTCGTAAATTGATTATACTCCTTTTTCGACCGCATCCTAGATACAAAATCAGTATTGTTAATAAATTGTATCTTTTTTTTAAATAATTTGAAACTTACCAGTGAAAGCATTACAAAATGGTTTTTTGATTCTATCTATATTGTTTTCAACAAATTGTGGTATTATACGTTGGTTATGCATTGGTACATCAAAATCCTAATTTGTTAAAAAAAAAAAAAGAATTACCTTTTGAAATAAAATAAGTTTAATATATAATATAAAATACTTACCCATTTTATTGGCAAAACTGTATCTCTTTTTATGTTACCCGTTGATTTTTCCAAAAGACAAAAAAATATCAATGCCCAATAAATACATAGTGCCTGAAAAAAAATTGATTGAATAAAATTTATCACTTATAGAAAAAATTGCCACTTTTTCACTTTCTGTTTGCTCACTTTCATTATGAATTATTATGATTAATGACTCTTCATGAAATATAAATTTTAAATTCTGTGTTAATGAAAATGTTCACTCTTTTCATGGTGCAGAAATCATTTTCGCGCTCAACGTTTGAGTACAAAGATAAATTCTCATTGATGAAATCGAATGCGTCGAGTTCAAATACTCTCCCTTCCACTTCGCTTGCGAAGATTATTGCGTGCATGCGCTGGAAAAACATTTCTCAAACTTTTTTCCTCATATATATGTTAATAATAATTGATATAAATCGATTTAAAATAATTTGAAAATAAAAAATGTCTTTAAAGAAAAATTATAATTTAATTCTTCACATGAATTAAATAATCAATACAAATTAATATTATTATCATTATTCATAATTTTATTTTATTTTTAAGTTTTTTTATAGAAATAGAAAATGTAACAATTATACAATTGGAATCAAATAAAAAAATTGTGAAATACACTACCGCTAGAAAGTTTGGGAAACTCTGCACACGTTCAACATTTTATATCATTTTAAACTGAAATAGATTTAGCAATAATGCAGATAATTACTAACAATTTTTTTTAATAGCTTGAAATTTCAGCTTTTAAAATTTTTAGTTAAAAATGTATTTTGCTTGATTCTAAGGGTTGTGACATACAAAAAATGCGTTTTTCAGAGTGGTAATTTCAAACAACCATATCTTTCTTAAAAATTATCGAAAAAGCTTTTAATTTTATTCAAATTTCGCAGAATTAATACAAACTTAAAGGATATTTTAATGCCAAATCTATTTCAGTTTAAAGTGATACAAAATGTTGAACGTGTGCAGAGTTTCTCAAAATTTCTGACGGAAGTGTATTTTAATGTAAATTAGATATTTTTTATTATTTCAGAATTTAAACGAATAAATCATTTTTAATATGTTTTTGAATTTTTATATATACAAAAAATTTTCAAAATTTGTTATATAATAAAAGTTAAAAAAAAGCAATAGTATAACATAAAATTCATTAAAATACTAACGAAGCATGGAATAAATATTTTGATCCTTCAAAGTACAACTATTACCATTTAAGACGGGACAAATAATATTGTTCACAATCTTAAATGGAGTGGAAAAATATAACACAGCGGGTTTCAATGTGCAAATGTCGTAAGTGCTCTCTCTACTCCTACATGGATTTATGCTTTTCTCTCACCACGTAAAACTTGCGACAGAATTCAACATTTTACCCTTTTCTGCATGTATTATTATTATTATTAGTAATACTCTCATTAAATATTTTTGTACGTCAATACTTGTAGATGAATATAAATTATCAATTGCTATTTATTATGTATCTCTGGAAAAAAATAACTTCAATTATTGAAAAGTTTTATAATAATATATAACATAAATATATTAAAAAAAGTTTTATAAAAATATATAACATCAATATATTAATAAAAGAAGAATTATATTTGCAATTGCTTTTATGGATTGTTTAGAGATGTTTGTTTAACATATAAAACAGAGGATAATTTAAGAAATAATTTGTATTGAATTAAAATGAAGTATTACAAAAATAGCTTCGATTGTACCTTATCTTTTCCCGCATATTAGGCAGAAAATGCTGGTATTAAATTTCATCTTAGGAAGGGTAGTTCATTTTTCAAGTTTGATTATCGAGGCGAAAAACAGTTGTAGAAAATTAAAAATAATATATTTTATATTTTACTCTTAAAGAAATTTTTTGTAAACAAAATATTTCGGAACACGTTTACCACTTAATTATTGAAACATATCATAATTTATTAGTACCACAAAAAAATTATTAGGTTTTCTTAACTTCTGTATCTTTTAATAATTTTAATTATAAAAAAGGATCTTTTCGACAGACTCAAAAATTATATGTAATTAATATTTTATTTATTAATTGTTTGAGTCATCCTCAGAGTTATAATATTTTACAGAATTTTAATGTTAAAACAACTTAGTGTTTACGTCATTTTTTTAAAACTCTAAATAATTTTTGAGTCTGTCAAAAAAATTCCTTATTTATAATTAATATCATCATAATTTAAGTTTCACAGTCTTAACTTATATGGAGTATATTTAGGTGAAACACAAAGTAATTTTTTTTTAAAATAGCTTTTTTGACAACATGAACTGGGGCGAGGGTTAAATCTGTTTCTAGTTTATAATGATTTTCTAAAAGATAAACTGTAAATTGTCAAATTTTCATGCAATTTAAATGATTTTTGGCAAAGATATTCACATAATGATCTTTAAACAAGGTCCCAGTATTTGCCTAGGGTATACCTATATGTATTTGAGTTGTTGGCCTTTGTCGAATTGACATTCTCTCTTTGTTGCACAATGTTATATATGTATTTACCGGCATTATTTCGAAAGTAGTAACCTAACCAAAAAGAAACAAGTGGAAGTGATATTTTTAATATTAATCGTGTAAAATATAATTGTTAAAACAAATATGTCTCAAAGTGTACATGGTACTTTTGTATCTAAGAAAATATTTAGAATAAGATGGCATCGTGAAGATTTTACTGATGCAAACGGTTTTATAACTGGCAGTTGGTTAGAAACGGTAATATTATGATTTATTATTTACACTTTGTTGCAAATTTCAATTTTCAATAAATTAATAATCAAAATTAAATCTCGTTTTAATTAATCAACATTGTTCTAGAAATTGTAAATAAACTCTTTGGAGCAAGCGTTGCAAAAATATAACTTTGTTTACATTTTCTAATTTATGTTAGATTTAATATTAAACTGATTATAATATAAATTTTAAATTAAGTATTTTAGCATAATTTTTAGAGTAATTATTTTGATTGTTTATTCATTTTAGGTTAATGATGTTACGTATTGGAGATTCAAAAACAATGAAGAAGACGTGCCTTATCCTTGTAGCATTTCGACATTTCCAATTTTGGGTGACGTAACAGAATTAAAAGTATGTTCTTAATCAATTATTATTATTTTTTTCTTACAAAAATTAATCTCATGTTCTTATAATTATATTTTATATAACATTGTTCAGTTCATCAATAAAGATTTCTTCGTCGTATCATCGTCCGATGGATTTGTAAAAATTTTGAAAGTCGATGAAGGTGCATATATAGCAATCAAGGAAGTATTATCTTACAATAATTTGCACAGTTTTAGGTGAGAAAACTTTGTTATAAGCGCAAATTAAATTACTTTCGTTGAATATTTATGTCAAATTAATAATAAATAAAAAACTGTTTGCAGTAAATCAGAACCTGTGGCATGCACAGGTTTTTCGATATTCGAACAAGATATTGCTACCATAGGCGAAGATAGTAAAATTAATTTATTGATAGCACAAGAACAGACTCCTGTGAGAGTCATAGGTATTTTTTTCTGTTTAATTTTTAAATTACTTTTGATATTTTTAATACGTAATATGTTATTTCAGAAAATGCGGACTCTTGTACTCTGACTTGCATTGATTTCTTGAAGCACAATCAAATTATAACTGGCAATTCTCGCGGCCTCATGAAAGTATGGGATTTGCGAAATAATCATGACAAGCCTACCTCAACTTTCATGCTCTCGGATAAATTTAAGGTAAATTGAATTTAAATCAATCTTAATAATTAAAAATAACAATTCAAGTCTTACGAGTTAAAAATAGCAGTTAAAATCATAAGAATTAAAAAGAAAAATAAGGTCTCAAGAATTTAAGATAACAATTGTGTGGGTTTCGGTAATAAACAGGTAAGTGATATTTTATTAAAACTGAGAAAAAAGCCATTTAAGATTTTAAATTTAATTTTATCTTTTTAATCAACAAAATTAAGTTTTTTTTAGCTATTTTAAGTTTGCATTTACCTAAATTTTAATAAAAATTAACGAAAACAAATTTTTTATTTTTATTTTGTAGTAATATTTTGAACAGTTATTGTAAAGTAAATAATCAACCATTAATCTAAACCATTATTCTATCTGAAAGTACTCAATTGAAGCCATATTTTTGCAAATTATCTCAATTTTTTTGAAAGTGTTACTTACCTGGTTATTACAGTAATTCACAGAATTAAAATTCTGCAATCACTCACACTAAATAATGTTTTTAGACCGAAGCAACTTCTATAGTGCACCATCCAACCCAAAGACACACTGTAGTAGCTGGAGGAGGCGACGGAAGTTTAACAGTTTGGGACTTGCGACAGGATACTTATCCTATTTCACAGTTAAATGCTCACAGCAAAGCAATTACAGAAGTTTTATTCCATCCAGATAGACCTGATAATCTGTTCACTTGTTCTCTGAGTGGTGATATTTGGCACTGGAACAATTCTCAGCATCAGAAATTAAATTTGGGTAAATTACACTGGAGCTTTCTAAAAAAATTTGCTACTTTTGGACAAAAAATATTAATTTTCTTCAAAAAATTTTAGACGGAAACGACGCTCATTGGCTGAACACAGTAGGCACCAAAGGCAAAGTGCAAGTGACGTCCCTATGTGCTCCGATGCACAAGCCAATAAATAGTTTGGACGTCGATCGTTCCACCGTTTTGTTTGGTTGTGACAACGAAGCGTTGTATGTCGTCAAAGATATCAATGTGTAAAATTGAACAATCAAATTTGTAGTTTTTTTACTTTTTCAATGAAAACAATTATCAGTTATAAATGATTTATTTTTATAAGTCCCTTGTAATCATTCAACCTTTTATACATAATAAACGTAAATAAAATGTACCCATACATTCAACGCATATTAATATAATATAATAATAAACAACGTCGTAGCTAATTAAAAAAGTTGTTTTCAATGATATGAGGCGCCGTGCGGGGACGTTCCGATTGTACTTGTCTCAGGTTTTCTAATGATAATTTTTTTTTGCCCTCTTGACTGGACGGTCGCGATGAGGACACATGATTTCTCTCCGTGATTTCGGTCCTTTCCATCGATAATCTTTCTGACAATGGTGCAGTTTTGTTTCTTGAGGACAGGAAGAAATTTTTACTTCTACTCATCTTAGATGCTGAGAAATCTGAAAAAAATTTTGTGTAACTTATTAAGTCTAGTGTACTTCGAAAATATATTTTAAAAATAGTTACCATTTGCATTTGCATCTGTCAGTGTTGAATTTTCCTAAAAGTAAGCAATGTAAATTTCTTAGGAATTTGTATATAACTGAGAATTTAAAATTATATTCAAATTATATTAAAATTAACAAATTTACTTTTTTATTTCGTACATCTTGTCGTGAGGAATATGAACTGGACCAGGCAGATAGTTTTGATGTTATGGAAGACTTGCGACGTTTATTATTCTCAAGTTTTTCAGCCAACTTAACACGACTATTTATGTAAGTGTAATTTTTTACAACAGTTTCCATCAGCCATCTAAAAAAGAATTAATACAACATATAAATCTTGTTTATAAAAAATTAACCGAGATTATTAATGTGTAAAATAATAATATTACTTGTATCCTTCGACGATGCCATTTAAATTGCTTTCAGCACTATTTTCAGAAATTATGCACGAACAAGTTTCGACTCTCGTAGGACATTTCATACTGTTGACCACTTTTTCAACTTCCAAGTTTTCAACTAAATCTAGCTCATCGACGGCAAAGTTTAAGTCTTGTTTGTTTGCTAGTCTGAATTAAGTATTAGAATACATTAAAACAACTTGGAATAAGGATGTTATGAACTTATCATAAGAATATAAACTAAATCGATAGATTGAAAAAAATTGTAGTTAAGGTAAAGCACTTACAATAATACAGGTTTGCCTGCAATATTATCATGCGAAATTAATTCGGTAAAAACGGTTTTGTTTTCAGAAAGTCGTGATGTGTCACTGGCATCAACTACATAAATAATTCCATAAATCTGGAAAAAAACATACAAATATTGATATAATTTGTACAATTTTAATTTTTTTGCAGTTATCAGTACTTACTTCTGCGTAATATTTTGGCCATATTGCTCGAATTTGTGGACCGCCTCCAAGATCATAAATCTTAACTTTAGCGGCTTTATATGTCAGACTTACTGTTCGAAATCCCACAGTCGGCACTACATAGTCACTACGGTCTTAAATTAATATTTGTTTTTATTCAAACTAATATACAATTGCATGAAAAGTTTGTAATAATCACTTTTCATTTTCTTATTTACTTAACTTTAATTTATTTAAACAAATTTCCAATTAAACATCTTTTAAAATTTTCTAACAATGTGTGCACTTCAAATGTGTAAATCTATATTATTTTATTTATACATGACTTACCACCAGTTATACGTTTTAAAACTAAACTTTTTCCTGAGTTATCCAGACCTACTATAAGTAAAACAACAGTCCTGAAAATTAAAAAAAATGATAAATTTGATACGTGAAATTTTCAAATTTTAAATAGTTTTAAACATTTTTCGTAATGTAAATAAATTTAATTAGCAAATACTTTTCTGCACGTTTCTTTCTGATAGCCTTAAAGGCCTTCCTGAAACAGTTGCCCATTTTACAACTTGAAGATGCATTTAAAAAAAGAATGTTTATCTTTTCAGTGACATATTCAACGCGGCACTCAATTCAATTGCGTAGCCGCAAAATGTCAAAATGAGACATGCAGTTTCCATGACAACTGTAAATTAATGTATCAAAACAACTGCTTAATCGTCGATAATTATCGATAATAACCGGACAAGAATATTGTGAATAATAGTCTATTATAAATTGCTTTTGTCGACGATTGTTGTAAGTCATCTTTCTAACGATTCAGAGGTAAATAACAATTTTTTCTTAATAATAATCTTCAAATTGTGTTTGTTCGATATCGAGAAAATAATTTCGATTCATTTGTTTGAATTGAGAGCTAATATTTTGAATATAAAAATGTATCAAATTGTATTGTATAAATTATTGACATTTTTTGGAATTCAATTTTTTGTGTTTACCTCCATGAAAGATTTTTACTTTACCGACAGCGATGTCAAGTTAACCTAAAATTTCAATTGTCGCATATGATCATCTGTCAGTTGGTTATTTTGTTTTTAAACATTACTCCAAAACTTTTAATATTTCCATGTTAACATTGTTTTACAGCGAATTATTTTATTTTTAGGAAACCTTCAGGTTATTCGTTTAACATTTTGCATTTGGATTGATTGTCTAGCAATCATGGTGAGTCATATTAAAAGATCTGTTAAATATTCACCAAATTGTTACAACTTCTAAATAAAGTCTAATATTAGGCAATTAATGCTTTTAGTTTTAGTTTTTGAATTATTTTAGTGTGAACTAAGTAAACAAACTTATTTAAATATTTATATAAAAATATAAATTTTATTTTTCAATATGATATTTTTCAGAGTTTTAATAAAATATTTTTAAATATTACAAGACAATTTTATTTTGATGAATTCTGATATACTTAATTGTCTAAAATTTTAGGCTCAAGAAGTAGAAGAAACTATGAAACGTATTCAGTCTCACAAAGGAGTGGTTGGAACAATCGTTGTAAATGCTGAAGGTAATTTCTTTAATTTCATTTTCAATATCTGTATTGGCAAATTTGCACACTTCAAGTTATTATAATTTTACACTTTGTAAGTATTTATACCTTGGCGGCGAGGTTTAAAAAAAAAAATGGTGTATAGATGGTGTAAAATGAATTTGGTGCACTCTGCAGTTTTAATTTGGTGTAAAAGCGGCAAAATCTATACCTTTTTTTTCACCATTAAATATCGCATTAAAGATTTATTGCATTGCACCAAGTTATTACAGTAGACTCTCGCCGTCGCGTCCTCATTAATGCACGCGATGCTCGCCGTCCGATCCGATTGAGGAGAGGTAGGCGACCCCCCACTCTAGTATACCGCGCTTCCGCATAAGGCGCTTA
>JABFPM010002583.1:0-16312 GCA_022817325.1 Idris sp. 1 HC-2018 | reverse complement strand
TTTTTTAGACCGTAAGGAACAACTCCCTCGCTTACCTTATACTATCTGAACTATCGTTTTAATAATATTATAATCCAAAACTGACGTATCGTGTCAACTAACATTTTTGCCAAAACTTTCACTTTCGAGCATAATTCCCCTTTTAGAATCCGGAGGTTCAATTAGAACCGATGAAATTCTATATCAATAGAATTTAAAGTAAAAAATTATGAAACCCAAGTTCGCTCCTCATAACCAAGCATAGAAAATAATGTTTATCTTTTTAAAATGATTTTCAAATATGTTAATTTTGCTATTTGTTAAATCTAAAGTTAGAGACACAAGAAGTCAAGGTCAAAATGTAGCAACCGAATGGAATTCTGATCCAAATGGTCTTAGCATTACGAATTTAATTTATGCATGGTACAATGAAGTTGTACAATTTAATAAAGACCTTGTATATAGATACCAGTAAGTAAATATAAAATATATTTTTATGTTGTAATTGACTATTCTAAAAAAATTCACAACAAATATATTAGTTTTAGTGCTCCATTCATTTTAGTTTATTTACAAATTGAAAGTTTCTTCAACCTTCAATTTGTTCAATTTTATTTTATTGCAAACAATTTTTATACATTTTATCATTTATATAGATCAGTAAAAGTTAAAATAAAGATTATAAAAATAATTGTTTTTTTTTATAAAAACAATAAAGCTGAACTTAAAATATTCAAGTGTTTAATTTTCTGAATTTTTAAGATTTGATCCACCTACTGGACATTATTCGCAAATGGTGTGGGGAGATACAGAAAGTATTGGGTGCGGGTATATTAGATGCTTAGAGCGTGAGAATTGGTATGTAGCTACTTTAGTTTGTAATTACGCTCCTGCTGGAAATGTTATTTCTTGGCCAATTTATAGAACTTAATTAAAAATAATAAATAAATTAAACTCTGAAAAAATTTTGAAAATTTGATTTCTGAAAGAATTAAATTAAATAATAAAACAATTAAAAAATTGGGCAACAATTTTATAAATTCGTAAAAACTTGTAGTCTAAGTAAGTTAAAAACATTAATTCAAACATTCAATTGTCTAAATTTTCCCAATTGTAAAGCTTATAGCATGTCGGACTTCTGATTTTGAAACTTTTAGCACGTCGAATTTTCAATTTTAAAACTTGATGTTTGACATCATTCAAAATCACAGCAATCCTAAGGTTTTCTTCACTTTAGAACTTCTTCTAAAGACACAAATCTGTCAAAAACACAAAGAGGTCTTGGACAAGTTAATTTGAGCAATAAAAATAACATCAACATAATAGAGACATCCTATAAATCCCTCAAACGTCTGCTGGTGCCCTGGTGCAAAAGAGCGTCTGTGCGCCGTCGTGACGGACAGATGACAGACGTCTAAAATAGACTGCAGCTTCCGCTTTCACAGATTCTGCGCGGCAAACTTTGCCTAATCGTTTGCCTGGAATTGTATGCGTTTACTCAACTCTGCCTATACGAGAATTGATGGCGTATGGCTAGAACACGCAATATGTAACCCTGATCCGCTAGCGTTCATGCGACGTAACATGATGAACGGGTGACGGCTAATCGATACGCATGTCAAATGTAGCTTTTCAATCTACCATTAGTGTAAAAGAAGTCTTCACTTCAAGATCTCGTTAAAATTTCATTTTACAAACTCGCAAACGCAAATATTTTTGCAAAGAAAATCAGTTCTGACTAATTAAACTTTTTCCCAATTGTATTTTATAGAAATTACAAAAAAATAATAATTATAAACAAAACTGTATAATAGAAAACATTTGTCTGAATGTAATTTTTTAAGGATTTTAAAATTAGGTCCTTTTTGGTTGCAATACATTTTTCATCTTAAAATATAATTAAAATAAATTACTATTAAAATGATTTTGTAAATAGTTTATTGTTTTTTTAATGTTAAACATTTTTTATAACAAATTTTTAAAAGGAAATTAATGCAGCGGAAAATCGTGCCTTGCTTTTTGTCTTCGAAACGAGAATCGTGCTCAGTATTCTGTGAACGCTTCGAGGACCAGGATCTCATCCGACGAAAATGGTCGTCTTTGCAACAAAGTTTGTACGATCTTAACATTTGTCCAATACGGAAACCAGGATCATAATGTTGGGCCACATAAACAAATAATGTCATTAGTCGCACGAAATTTAGATTTACCCAGTCAGTAACATCAAAAGCTTTTGCTATCCGGATTACAGCGAAAACGGGGAGGATTTACAAAAGGGTTGAAGCGGAAAAGGGTCGTAGACGACACTCCCAAGACAAGTCCTAGACACAGCACCAGGGTGCCAGAAACAGACTGGATTAAGCCGACGTTCCGTTTAAACGCACACATCGTAACTGCAACATTTATGTTACACAAAGTGTGCGGGGCAATGTTAAAAACATGTTTATTAACTTTTTTATCCGGGCAAACCTGTCTGACTTTTAATACTACTTGCATCTTTTTTCACTTCCAGGCATGGCTACTAAAATGTATGTTCTCTTAAAGAACATATGTAAGAAAATGTGTATTTGATGGACAAAAACAATAGAATATTTATAACTATTGTTTTATTTTTAATAACTTCTAAATTGGCTTTTATAAATGATAATTAAACGATTTAATTATTGTTCTTTTTATTGGTTTTTATGTTTGTAAAAAGATTGTCCATGATTACAACGATTTCTTTGGTGTTAAAAAGGATTTAAAGTGTTTTGGTTTTTAAATTTTATAATTTAGGTGCATAGATTTGTTATTTAAGTATACATAATTCGGAATAATTAATTAGGGTCCACCTGTTTTGTAAAATAGTTTTATAAATGGACACTTAATTTGTTTAAATATTTTATTTTATGTACGAAAAAAAATTGCTGATAGTCAGAAAATATTAATTTGGTACAACACATTTTTTTGGGAGCTCTGTACTTAGAGAATTTAAAATATGAATTATTATATTTAGAAAATTACTAACAGAATATTACTGACATCTAGCGGAATGAATCAAATACTTTTTCTTATTTTGATGAATCTGTATTATCGATGGAGGCAACTTTATTCACATAAAGAATACAATTTTTTTTAATTGGTTACAAAAAATTGTTTATTGTTTATTTAAGAAATACAATTTCATTACAGTATTCTACTATCATCAGAAATTACATGATTATTTTCAGATCAGATACTTTTAAAAAAATGTTTAATTGTCAGTTAACTAACCGTAATAAAAATTAACCAACTCTAATAAAAATTTTAATTATTCTAAACAAAATGTTTATATTGTATAAAAATTTAACGAATTCATATTACATTTGTTTATTTATTTATAAATATATTATTAATAAATAATAAATTTGAATTAAAAGTTTATAAATTGCTGTAAAATATTTATAAGAAACTTATTATGGAGTTATTTTTTAATTGAGTTGCAAATATTCGAATGGTCTTATTTGAAATTAGATTAATTAAATTAGATTAGTTCATGTATTTTGTACGAAAAAATATTTAACAATTTAAATGTAATTGGATGTCCCAATCAATCAGGCTTAATATCCTAAAACCAATAAAGTATTTGACTATTAATTTTCTTCACATAGATCTATAATATTTAACTACGTTTCATAATATAAACATGTTTTTATGTAATTGAATAACTATAGTTTATGAGACATTAAACATTAAAATTGTTAAAAAATATTATTCTTACATATTTAACAAATATCATTTGTGAAAAGTTCGATATTCTGCAGCAGACTAAACTTTCTACAATTTATAAATTCCATTCTCTGAAAAAGTACTTCTAATGTACTTTAAAATATATAAACTAAAATGCTGTTAAAAATATTTTGTCTACCCTTTTAAATAAAATATTTGTTGCTAAAATTTGTTTTTCAACAAATTAGTCATAACAAAATTAAATCAAATTTCCATACTCATGTAAATGTTCAAAAACAAACTCGTTTAACTGTAAACTTATTTTTAAATGCTTGGAAATATCTGCAGTTCACATATTTATGTTATTAATGATTTTTCTTACAAAACTTGAACTTTTAATTAATCAGTATTAAATGTTAATTAACAAAACTGTCTGAACAAAAAAAGTTGAATTGTCAATACTGCACAGTTGTTTCGACTCAAGTAATTATAAGTCCAATTGCGTCGACGCTTGGCATGTTTGCCCCATCAGGACTCTATGCGCCACGTAGGGGTTGATTTTCTTCGTGCTATATTGTTGCAAGGGTGGTTGGATGTGACGTAACGAAGCGCGCGTTTTGCCAGGAGAATAAAAGCCGAAGAAGGATAAGCAGTACTTAGCTTTATTCTGAATTTCACCCTTATATCATATTTATAAAGACACACCCGTCGAATGCATTAGTCCTCATCTATTCTCAACACAATTAAACCACAAATCACCCCTGTGAAGAGCCCTTTGCAATTGCAATCATTTTTGCCCACTTACTTTATCATCGACCAATCATTATTATTTTTTTAACAAATTATCCTAATAACTTTTTAAGAAACAATTTAAATTAATTAAGAACAATTCTAGAGAAAGAAAAATGTTAAAAACAGAAGAAAAGCAAAATTTTTTCATCCACATATTGTTGTTCAGAATTTGTAAAACGCGCCACCAAAGGGAATGTGATGTAAATAGTTGATGTAACGTTACAACATTTTATGTTATCTTAATATTATTTTGCATTATACTGAAGCTTTTAGTTTATTTAACGTTAAAAGTTAACAAATTACAGCGGCAAAACAGCCGCCACGTGCTCACTTTATTTGTATACAATTAATTTTACAACGTCCATTTTGTTAATATTAATTATTTAAGGATCGAGTCGTTATTGACATTTAGTTGCAACCCCTCGCATTTTGCCGAGCAATAAACAATCCTGCTGTAAGATTGCAAAATTGTAACTTCTCCCAAGGGAGGGATACGAAAATGACTGTCTGACATGACATGTACGATTTGTTAAAGGCCTACTGCTACGTCGTAATAACTGACCTACCTTAGAATATTAACCTTACCGACGTCACTTGTTTCATCACGTTTATCCGGATGACATACCACTGCAGATAGGAACTATTTGCAAAAAGATGATCATTGATCGTCTATGCGAAAATATAACAGGGGTGGTGATATAAGAAGGCTTACGATATTTCACCACCTCCATTTAACAGGAACGTATAGAATAAGTGAAACAGTAACGAGTTTTAGCTTTCAAAAGAATTTATCATTAATTTGCAAAAAAAGCTCTCCTTAAGGAACCTTTTTGGACAAAACATGTGTAAGTGAAGTGGTTTTCCTGGGGGTGGTTTTTTAAGTGGATCGGCGGACTGTTGTACAGGAAATTATTATTGATGAAGAAAAAGTGCTGTTGACCAGTACGCTGAATGAAAAAGCTGCTTTTTTATTAATGAGGGTAGTTTGCAAAAATGGAACCGTAATGCTTTCAACCCTACACTGCCTCCAATGAACAGGAGAGCAGGATATATTTGAAGGTATTGTGTTCGCAGGGGGTGTCTCGTGTTCAATGGACACTTTTATAAGTTGCATCACAGGTTTCCGGAAAATCAATAGTCTACCCCGGCCATTCATACTCGTAGTACGTCAGCTGGGCTTGTAAAGCAGATGGATATAACGTACACTGTTGTACATATCACTGGGGTGATCAATTCTAAATAGCTATTTTGTTATATTTTTTGAAAATGTGAAAATTGTCTTCATTGAAAAGATGAAAATTGTCTTTATTGAAAATTTGACAAGTAAGACTCTATCAACATTTACTACAATCACCTGTACTTATAATAATAGTTCAAAATTGATACTTTCGAATTTAATCGTAAAATCAAATCCAAGAATCCTTCAAATATGTTGCGTTTCATCCCGGTATGTTTTCCAGTAACCGCGTTAGGACTCTTCAGAAATGTTACGCGGTTACCTTCTTTGATGCTTATAGTAAGAAAATTACACATTTTACTTCTTGATTTCCGATTTCTGAAAGATTTACCCTGTGAGGTGATGGCAAGATATTTTTTATAGTTTAAACTATGTTAGATTATTATGGGAGCAATTATTAAATAAAAGTCTAAGTTGTATATCAAATATCAAATATGCTTTATTACAAGCACTTTCAGTGGCACGTCTTTACTCTAAGAAAGATACAACAGAACTAATTAAAAATTAGCCCTCTTAGGCATTATAAATTATCGTAACAAAGAATATACACATGTGGTTTCAACATACTTTCGTCTATCCTAGAATTCTATAGTAATAAACTTTATAAAGTATGTCTACGAAAATACATAAGAACCCAAACAGAAAAACATTTCCAAAGATCTATGTAAGATGATTCTTTTCATTTCTTTCTAATTAAATGTTTTTCCTGTTTACACAAAATATAAACTGTGACCTAAACATAATATAAATTCATAGTTTGGTTTTTCCAACGACTCCAGTTTATCTATAGCCCTAAAAATATCATCGGTAACATTGTTCTGGGATTTTTCGATCACGAGACATTTTGAACCATTTCAAAAAGCACTCATCGACATAAGGATTATCTGGATCTTTTTTCCTTTTTTTCCACTGTTTGATTTTACACTGTCCAAAATGTTATCCTTATTCTTTAGAATCGTAGATAACGTATTCGGAGAAATCCTATATTCTTTTGAAATTTTACATTACTTTATTTACATTTTTTTCGAGGGCTTCTGCAATAGATGTTTTTTTTGTAAATGTAAGGGATTTGTATTTTCTTCCATTTTTATCTGACATCCTGTTTTAATCTCTCTCTACATTCGTAAAATTTAGTTTCATCAGAGAAGAGTCGAACAACTTTAAGAGACAAAGAATGTTGAGTAAGTTCTTCAGATCAGCGTACAATTCCTTATTTTAATTATAATTTGCAATTACTTATTTATAAACCAATTTCGAATATTACACCTTTGATTACATAACAGGTACTTGGATGCTAATTGAAATACCAACATAAATAACTAAAATACTAAATCTTGATTTGCGTAATTTGTGTAAAATTATTTACTTAAACTTGTTCGGGCCAAAAAAATTAATTTGTTATGTTTCGAAATTTTGTATTTCCTTTTCAAAACTCAAAATCAAATAGAACAAATCAATTTCACATAAATACATAACAGTTAGTTTAAAACACTTATATCGAATTTATATTTATTTATATATATTTTAAAGTATTGATTAAAATTGAACATTTTTAATTTTGTATATTTAAACAAAGCAAATTGAAGTGAAACCATTAATAACAATTATTGTCACAAGGATTTTCTTTGCTAATAAGATTTGTGATTTAAAATGTAAATAAACATGACGTTTATACATGAAATAAAATAGTATAATAGTTGTCTTAAAACTTAGAAATACAGTTATTTTAGGTCTACAATATTATGGCACTAAAATCTTTCATCGTGTGAAATTAATTAACTATATTTCGAATATAAATTATTTATATCAGTTTTTGAGTTTATCGTTTCAATTTTATACTTTCTGAGAAATTTTTCAGAGAATTTTCTCACCTTTGTTGTTTTTAAATCTAAAATATGATAATGATCAAGGTCATTCATTTATATATTTATTTATTATTTATGTTTTTTTTTGAAGAATTGTTTTGTATGTCTCTGCTTATTACTTTATCTGTTTTTTCTCTATATCTTGTTTATGTTCTTTTAATTTTGTGTAAATTTATTTATTTTTGAATTGTATTATTTTGTTTGTTTCTTTTTTTTCTGGAACTTACTTGGAGGAAAGCGTTCACCAATAACTATCTCAATCCATCGTTGAGCTTCTTCTTCCTGTTCCGGTTCACGTTTTCCTGCAACCTATCAAAAGGAATTTATTTTTAATTCCGTCATAATTCTTAATTCACCAAAATAATTGTAGTTTATCTGTTATAAATATTTCTTAATATCTAAATAAAGTCCCATTTCAATCATAAACCATAATATTCTATATAATAACTGAAAAAATTGAATTGAGAATAAAAATATAATATATTTATTACTTCTATAAATAAATTAAAGCAATATGCATATAGATAACAAAAGCTCATGATACAATTTAGCCAAGCTATCAGAATTGTAACTTGTCATATTCTTTATTTATACTTTAATACGTTAGTTTATATTTATACTATTACCAAGTTGTTATTTATGCATTTACTTTTAACATATTTATAGTTGTCATAACTAAATTTAAAAACAGATATGTTCGTAATTTGTATGTTTCTTATGAAAAATGAAATTCAAGGTACATTAAATTTCCAAACTCCTGAATAAATTAAATATATAATTTAATAGTATAATTTAAGTGTATACTTAGAATGTAAGAATCAGTTTGAAATCTCTAATCAGTTTCCGTAGAAACTTTCAAAAATTGCCGTAGCCGACGGTATTTCACGTCGTCATGGCGGGGTATTGGTAAAAGTTTTCAACTAGCAATAATCGCACCTCGGTAAAACCTCATTGGTTACGATATCGCCACTGCGCAAAGCTGATGTTCTAACCGATTACTCTACGTTATGTATTCTTTTATTGATAATTTGACTGTGAGAAAGAAAGTCAAAGCGACACCTAGTTGACAAGATGATAACTACTCATTGCTTTTACCTCATTTGGAAATGAAATTTACGTTACCGACCGTTGAATACGATACCTGTAAGGCCACAGATTGAACTCAGACAAAATTGTTTCAAATTTCATGACTTTATAACACGCTAACGTGCGTTACTTTTATTACAATTAATTTAACCCTTTCAAACACCGTTTACATTATAATGTACATGATTTCAAAATTGCATTTTTATTTTTGTTAAATGTTTTTGGTAATTTTTGGGATTTTTTGTTTATAATATGTTAAATCTTGATTAATTAATTCTGAAAAATATAAAATAACAAAAAAAAAGTGAAAGTATATAAACAATTGTAAATCGATTTCATAAAAAAAAAAAAAATAATAAAATAAATAAACGCACTTTTTAAAAAGTAAATACAAATTATTAAATGTCTAAGTTCAAAATTTACTTGAATAATAGTTAAGTTAACTTTTAAAACAGTAAAAAACGAGTTCACACGTCAAAAAAGTGAAATTGTCACTTTTTCAAATTTAGAGAGTTAATTTCATGAATAACAATGACGTTGGACATGAAAAAAGTTGATTTGAACCAGTAAATAAAAAGAATGACTAAAAAGTTTAACGATTTAAATTGATTTAATAATTTTAATATATTTGCTTAATTAAAACAATTTAATTGCAAGATTTGAAATTCATAACAATGAGACTTTCGAACCTATTCTGAAATCTGAAATCTTTTATGGTCCCAAAGTTATAAGCTATGAAAATACTATATCAAAATCTATCTTATTGAAAAAGTTTATGTGCATATTTAACTTCAGAATGAGATTGACATTTTCTTTCACATTTTTAGATATATTTTGGCGGTATTCACTGAGGCAATTCCGTTTGTATTATCGCCTTTTTTAGAATTATCAATCAAATTTAATATTCGACCAATACTAATCTAAATTCTTTAGATAATTAGAAATTAAGACTAATAGTGCAAATTGTAAGAAAACTATTAATAGAATAATAAATAATTAAAATAAAGGTTAAAACTAGAATTAAACAATGTAAATTAAGTTAGTATATAAGTTACTGAAACAAGCCTAAAATAGTTTATAAAGTAAGGAAAGCCTAAAATTATGTAAAAATAAATCGTCTTTTCAATTTTAATAACAAATATATTATCATGTTTTGTATTTTATAGAGTGTATTAACAATTTGTACAATTGACAGAACCAAAAAATATAAGCCAATTCTTGGAACATAAATTAATTCCCGGTATGAAAAAATATTGTTTATGACCATGAACATGTGTTCAGATAAGTGAAATCATTTAGTATAAACAAATGGTAGTGCTTCCCACGAAACAGGTCTTTTAATATGTGGATGTTCGCCAAACTGAAACAGAACATAGTACCGTAACGTAACGTTTGGATTTAGGCCATTCTCAAGGGTGAGGCCATTTCTGAATTTAGATTTTCGTCGTTCAAACGTTTTTATATAAATTATTACTTTGCACTCAAGTTTATGAACACTTAATTCTTTTCATCTATTTAGTTATTAACTAAAACAAGTGATTTACACTAAAATATTATATGAGCATTTACATAACTTTTAATTTAAATCTCTTAATTACTGAGCTTTAAGTTTTGTAAACAAATTTTGTAATAAATTACAACTAGAAATTAATGTAAATGAGTTTACATTTTAATTTTGATCTAAAATAGTATAAATTAATATTTTATTTATAATATTTCTTGAAAATAAAATTATGTTTTAATTTGATAGACTGAGGTAAAATAAATGTCATAAAATAAATTCTACAAAAATAATCTATTCGGATGGTTTACAAAACTTTTTATCTCAGTTTTATATATTTATATCTACGAATTTATGTGTTCCAGTTTCGTGATTCTTTTCTAGTTCTATATTTCAATGTTCCTATGTCAATGAACTTTCATTCTACGCAAGATATAATAATTTCATCGTAAAGTCAACAAGTCCTAATTTTGAAATATTAGACCAGAAAAAAGTAAATTATTTCATTTTAAATCCAAGTCCACAAATAAATTGCAAAAAATAGATATTACTGAATATTTTAATGTATATGAGCAATTCTACAGATAAGTTTTTTTTAACAAAATCGAACATTTTCTTATTGAGGAGACATCTTTGGGGTCATTTTTGTTTTGGTTTTTGTGCTCTAAATAGACAAAAAATAGAGTGGTGCCCTCAGAAATTTTAAGGGTGACACCTTTAAAATTGCTAATTAAATACATGAAGAAACCGTTAAAAGGAAAATATCTGTAGAATTTGTTATATGACTGTAACTTTATATTACAATTATTATGAAGTATATAAAATAAAAACACTTGTTGAAAATAAAAGTAGACATTTTTATATTAAATCAACTAATTTTATACTCAAAAATATGAGTTATATTTGACTTTAAACGTTGATTTTACAATTATTTTGTCATCTTTTTAACAAAATGATGAACGATATGCTTTTCTAAAATTATTATCTAATGAGTTCTGTTCCATGACAATCGTATGGTGTCTTTTGTTGTAATTTTAAAGGCATTTCTAATGCTTGTCGTGTCACGGTCTGGAAACACGCGAGGGTGTGAGAATTCTAAACTGGCAAAGTGCCAAAATTTCTGGCCAGTCAAAAAGTTATGGAGGGGATAACGGCATATAGCGTCGCGACGCTCATCGTCCACGTTAGTCTCTACGTTAGTTGGCGATATCATTCAAAAAATCAAAACCCCTGTTCATTCTTATATCAAACACCAACACGTTACAAAATGCCGGTACGTTCACTATACACTAAGATAAATAAACTAAAAAAATTGCATACTCTACAGAAAGCACGCACTAACAAAATTCTTACTTTGTATTTTAATTTTTTAAATAAATTGCTAAACTTTTGGATTAACAAGTTTTCGAAGCAAAAATAGAATAATTGTATTATTTTATTATTTTAAATAATGTACTAAACTTTTGAATTATTCTGAAATTAAACATTTTCTCTTTATGCTTATTTTGTTAAATAAAATTCAATACTAAATAAAATAGAATAAAAAATGACATTTTAAGAATTATATCATTGTAATTAGTATCAAATAATAATTTAAAAGAAATTAAAACTGTTTTTTTGTATTCAATTTTTTCTACATAATTACATTTTTATTCAAACTAATTTTTACACAACTAATTGCAGCATCAAAAAATTCACATTACTCATAATCAATAATAAACGTTGTATTTTAATAAAAATCATTTTCTTGACTTGGTGTGCAAGCTTCACCGGAAATTATCCGGAAGATGTTTTCTATTTTTAAATATGTTAAAACGTAAACGATTTCTAGAAAAAAACACGAATACAAAAATAAATTGTAATTTGTTTCGTTAAAATAATTTTTATGTTTTTCAAAATAAATTTGACAGCACGTATTGTTTGACAGCAACTGATTTGCTTAAGTGAAGTACACGATGTGGTTTCAATAAATTTTATTTTATTGTGAAACGCGTTTAACAGTGTGTTTGAAAATCATTTAAGACCATTCAAGTTAAATATAACTATTAATAAATAAATGTTTACTTTGTAAAATAAAAAATGTGTGCATTTTCCATTGAACGCTTTTTTGATTTGTTTGAATAAGTAACAATAAAGTTGCACCCACGATTTCACAGGTGTTTTTTTTGAATCGATGCCAATGGACTGAAAATCACACGATCGAATTTTAAAACAGACTTTTTATACATACGAAACATTTTCATTTTATTATTTCTTTCGGTATCTTTCAAAGCAAACGCTAAGAATACAATTTCAAGAGCAACGCACAGAAGTTTATCTTTGTCCTTTTAATACTGAAACTTTTATTTTCATTAAAATTGAAAAATAAAAAAGAACAGCATTGCAAAATACAACATTGAAAAGTAGAAAATAAAATATAAAGCATAAAAAGTATGTTCTGAAAAGTACGTTATGTTAAAATATATTTGAGTACAAAGAAAAATGTATATTTTTGCAAAAATAATTTTGAACTATAAATACTAATTTATCGTCTGAAAATAATGCCAGAAATTACTTGCGTCAGTAATTATCTCTTCAACATGCGACATCGAGTATAAAATTGTTCTTTTTAATTTAATTTGAAATGATATTCACTGGTTCACGTTAATTAATTATGATTAACAGTGCATTTTAATTAATTAAAATGCAAGTGAAAGTTTTATACACTTTGATGATATAATTTAGTAAAAGACTCTGAATAAATGTTATTTGTTATTATTATTATTAATGGTTTAGAGAATGAAAAAAAAATACATTTACAGAAATATTGATTCACATAGATAATAAAAGTTGATTCGTCTATTCACGTATAAATAAAATCTCTGTTTCATTGGCTTGGTCTAGATTTATTTTTAAACTTATGATATCACTTCTCTTTTTATTATATACTATAATGTATTTAAATGTGTTTTTGACAAAGATATCAGTTTTGATTCACAAATTATATTGAATTATTAATTTATGTTTTTGTTCATTATTTTAATTGTAATAACAATTTAAATTTTTTCAGCCACGTAATAAGGAACAAGAAGGAGAAATTTTGGAGTGGATACAAAATGTGTTGGGTGAAAAATTGCCATCTGGAAACTATGAAGACATTCTTAAGGATGGTGTGATATTGTGCCAACTCATCAACAAAATTGCACCAGGTTCAGTGAAAAAAATTCAAACAAAAGGAACGAATTTCCAACTTATGGAAAACATACAAAGGTAAAATACTTTTTTTGTATAAAAAGAATATTTTTTTAAATAATTGAATCAATAGTTTATTTGTACAGAAAAGCATTGTATATAAAATTAATGTATATATTTTGTTTCTTTCAGGTTCCAGGCTGCAATTAAAAAGTATGGTGTTCCAGAAGAAGAAATTTTCCAAACTGCTGATTTATTTGAGAGGAGAAATATTCCCCAAGTTACTCTCTGCTTGTATTCATTAGGACGAATCGTAAGTAACATTTTGATAAAAAGTGTTCGTAAAATTTAGAAGTAAAAGAATTTTATTTAATAGGTATAAAATTGAATTAACATTTTTTGCTCCAAATTTATATTAAAAGAGAACCTATCAATTTCAGACACAAAAGCATCCTGAATACACCGGACCTAGACTAGGCCCAAAAATGGCAGAAGAAAACAAGAGAGAATTTACAGAAGAACAACTGCGAGCCCACGAAGGAGAATTGAACTTGCAAATGGGATTCAACAAAGGGGCAAGCCAGTCTGGACATGGTGGCATGGGAAATACTCGACATATGTGAACAGTGAAATAATCTAGCTTAATTTTATTGACAATTGTATTCTCGCACAGCTAAATACTCATACCGACATTATAAGTCATTTTTCACAGGAAGAACTAATAAGTTTAGCAAGGATCAAAATGTATGGTAAATATTCCCAATTAAGATAATATAACAGTTGGGTCTCAAAAAGACTTCTTACTTATTAGTTGTTTATGTGACAACTATTACATCTTCATCGAAATATACATTTGATATTGTAATGTTAACATAGAAATAAACCAACTATTTATATTTGAAACATATTGTTTTTTGATTAGTTTTAACATGTTTGTCAGTCATACTGTGCTAAGAAAATTAAAACAATAGTTATGAAAAAAATGTCAAAAGTACAAAAAATTCTCTTTCAAAAATAAGTTAAATTTAAATTATAAACTATATCTTGTTCTAGATTTTTTAATAATTTATTAATTTGTAAACTTTTATTGATTCATTAAATTTAATTTTATCAATTAAACGAAAATATAATTTCTTTATTATTTATGTTTTATTAGGCTAATGAATTTTAAAACAAATACACATTATCTTGTTTTCTTTTACATTTTAAGAACTTTAAATTAAGGTACTTTTGTACTGTAAACCTGCATTTCATTTTATATTAATAATAATAATACTTAAGTTTGAATAATTTGGTATCAAGGTAATACCCTATCGATCATCATGTATGTCTCTATTAGTAATCATTACAATAAAGTCGAATAAAATTAAAAAATGAATTAATCTTCTGAATTAACATATTTTTCAATAATTATTAAAAGTTTACTATGTATTTTAAACAATTTTATATATTTTAACAAAATATAAATTGATTATTTTATACAGTTCATTTTGAAAACTTTTTTTGATTTTGATTACTTATTGTAATTTTAAATTTTACAAGTGTACGTAAGGTTTTATAAATTATTTCACAATTTGGAAAATTTTAAAATATTTTAATAAAAATTATACTTGGTGATCTTAAAAATTTCTTTAAATATCATTCGCAAAATGTAAAGAATTTAAAAAATAAAAAAGTTTTTTTTCATTATTCTTTTTGAAACGAAAAGTATAAAATTTCATAATTGAAAATTATAATATAACAAAATAAAAAGATCCGACAAAAAGAAAAAAAAAGCTTTAAGATATATATAATATGGCGATAAATTTAAGCCTACACTTTCAAGTCATCGCTCTCATAAATGTGCCAAAACCAACAGTAAACACGTATTACAATAAAAAATTGTTATATTAAGGCTTTCTATTAATTGTTTTTTTTCAATTAGTAAATTACAGAAACTATTTTTATTAACTATTTAAAATATTTTTGCATGTTTGTCATAATTATATTTTTAAACTTACAATTTTTTTCGAAAAATAGAATAATATTTTAAAAAATTATTTAAAATTAAGTTATATTACTTTTCTTATCACAAAAAGTGGACATTGGCCCTTAAAATTAATGATTATTAAAATTAAATTTACATTTCAAGACCATCAAATATTTTTACAACAATACATTTTATAGGCAGTGTATGCATTAAAATACAAAATGATTTTAACAATTATTCATTACAACAATTTATAACAACCCTTAGTATTATTTAGAGAATAGAATGCAAATTATGACAAGACTTCAATCACGAAATATTATGACATTATAAACATCATACGTCAAATAGTCTGCTAGATAGAATTTTCTGTGTTTGGCACGTGCATATTATTATTATTATTATATGCTTCATCAACTATTTCTAGTGAAATTTAAAAAAAAAAAACAATGTTAATTTTGTGTTTAAGATAAAAACATAAGTAGTTAAATTTTTATTTAGAATTATATTTAATTAGCTGAGATAGTTATAAAAGTTATAATGTATTCTTGTAATAATTTAAATAATAAGAAATTACTACAAATAAATTTTAAAACTTTCTTTTAGTTTTTAAAGCTTTCTCTGATTTAAATAATAAATGATTTACTTAATCTTTTAAATGAAAACAATATTTTTCTGTCAACATCTTAGATTCATCCAAGGTTAAAATCGTCACCTTGTCATATTTTTAAAATTCAAAAACTAAAAATGTAACAGCAGATAACAGTTTCAAGTTCACAATTTTTTTGAAATGAAAACATAGTATATTAATAAGTTCATTAACACGAAAATATAGATTATACATATTGATTCTTCTGTTTTAAATATTTCTTTAAATTAGTACAAAATATAAAACACTGACACTGTTTAATTACAAGGTATTAATTTTGTTTGAAAATTAAAATAAATATTAATTAATTTCTTTTCTCGAAGTATTAGTATTTTTCTTTGTTTTCAAATCAGCTAAAAATAGTGTAAATAGGACA
>JABFPM010002582.1:0-16313 GCA_022817325.1 Idris sp. 1 HC-2018 | reverse complement strand
CAAAAAAAAAAAAAAAAAAAAAAAAAATTCATTCATCTGGTAATTTTCATTTTGTATACATACATTTTTTAAATCAATTAAGATTTACATTTTAAGTCCAAAAACTTATCAACTTTTAGTGATAACTTTTGTTTACCATAACATTGATCGTTTTCTCATGCGGGAATGAAATGCAAAGCAGAGTCCTGCTTTATCGACGTGACTTAGTTCACAAAGTTGTTAACCCCTGTGACCTTTGATGGTAAAACTCCGACAAGAAGGGAGCTCAAGTTTGAATTATCATGTGAGCTATTCGCGTTTTGTGAACGAGCTGTATTAATGTTTCTGCAGGGGTAGACTCAATGGATCAACGTACGGAAAACTCTGCCGACATTGGCATTGATAACTAGCGTACAACGATCGAGAGCCACGCCTACACTCCCATTTACGCCATTACTACAATTGTTTCCTTTGTTAAAAAAAAACTTATCACAAATTCGTTTTTTATTCAAAATGATATCTTTTAACAAACACCAAATAAAGAGATGTAATAAGAAAAAAAGTTAAAATCTTTTATTAATCTTTTCTCAGATTTTGTTATTCTTTTTAATGACATAAACGAAATTGGATTGCAGTGATATTTTTTAATCTGCAAAAGTGAGCCAATTTTGCAGGGGATATTTATTTTTTTTTCTAAAATTGATCTAGCATACAAATGTAGAGCATCTGAAAATGGTTTAGAAAGCAGCAAATTATCTGGTAACACTCAAGGAACCACGTAAGTCTGTCTTGACGTGGCATGTTCAACTTGGTTGGTTTCACCGGATAATACTGTACCTCACGAGGGATTGTCAGATGGTTTCACGCTATGCTTTATTTTGGTCGTAACACAACCGAGCTTTATTTCAACTGTTAATACCGAGGATTTCGAAGCTTTCTTATAAAGATAACATTTATTTTTCGTACAAAAATTTTCAACGACATTCTCAGAATACCTTTTTAAATTAATTTGCAAATCAACTATTTAATTTAAGTTTACATTTTCAAAATTATCAAAATATTCATTGTTTTTTAAAAGGGAATTTACAAGATATGTATACAATTTTATAGGATAATGATTTATTTCAACTTTATTTTTGTGGTTTATAAAGTTACCAAAATATTCGTAGTTTTTGAAAACTGGAAATAAAATGTACAGGATATTTATCAAATTTTACAGAATATTTAAACGTAAAGATATTTAATCGTGTAATACACGATTAAATGAGGAGCTAACACGCAAAAGCGTCATATTGCACTTGCTTCTCAACCAACTTTTAATGTTAATTGCTTCCGTGTATGCTGCAGTTACGTCTGCGATTATATAATAGCTTGGTAGTTGCATTCATTCGGAAACTGTTTGGCCGAGCTACCTGGAGCAATGTTTATTTCAGATTAAACGTATGCACCGAGAGGAATTTACTGATGTTTACTTAAATTTTCAACAATTTTAATGCACTGCTGATGTTATTTCCCTCATTTTTGAATATAATTAAAAATGAAATATATTTTACCGCCCATTTGGCTAACAATTTTCTAGAATATTTTAAAAACAAGTAACTTTGATAAGAAGTAAAGTATGCAGACCACAAAAATCTAAAGGTTTTTTGTCATTTTTTCTGAGATGTTTTCACTCGCATTCTATTTTGCAATACTTTTTTCTTTATTTTAACTTTTTGTCCAAAAAGCTGTGATGATTAAAATAATAAGAAAGTTTATGGCCAAATTATATTCTTTGCTGTAATTAATTTCGTTCAAAAAAGTGCACACAATTTTGTATTAAGATTGTATAACGATTGTAAAATACGATAATGGGAACATTTGTGTTCTTAGTACGGGCAATTTGTACATCAATATGCATGTGCATGTGAGGTTGAAGTAAAGGTCTGACAGTCATCCCTAAAATATTACATACTTTGTTGTTTATTACAGAACAAAACTGAGTGTGTAAAATTTTAATAGCACAGCGAAAATGTCTCAAAGTTTTATAATAAAAGATAATTTAACAAAATTTTTCTTTTTACTTGTTTTCTCATCACGACAAATTAATTCAAGAGAATGTAAAAGCGATCAAATAAAAGCTAAATTTTTTACTACATTCAAATTCTTTTGTTGGCACATTTCAAAACTAATTTCATTTCTTCGAATTTAAAATTAAAAAAATAATAGTTAATAGTTATTTACAAATTTCAATTTCAACTTGTATTTAAAAAAAAAGTTTTCTTGTTTTATATTAAAACTTTGCTAGCAATAATTTTGCAGATCTTATTACATTTACAGTAACGCGGTTATTGGTTTTTTATTAAAATAAGAATTTTGACATATCGAATTACATTTGAAAAAATAAATCGATAACATGTTTATGTATATAAAATGGTAAGTAATATTGTTTGACTATCCATGGTGTAGAATTGAGGCGGATCGATTGCCAGGTTCAGCAGGTACTTAGCTGCCGCTATGACTCGAACAGATCGATAAAGTTGTTCTCGGTCTCTGACTGTGTTTTTAGACGGACTTCAGTTTTCGAGTTTGTTGTTGTCATTTTTATTGAGCATTAAATTTTAAATCCACACAATTATGCATCAAGTCATAAATATTATAATCAAAATCTTTAAAGTTCGAACTCCTCAATGGAAATGTCCAGAAAAATGAATTTCCAAAATCACCATTTTACTCTTTTTGTTTGTTTTTTCTTTATAATATAAAATAATATAACAAAATTAATTTATTTTGAATTTTAATTTGAAACAAATAAAATTGTTGTATAAAAAATTTTTAACTTGTGAAATTTGTGACTAAATCGAAATTTTTACATAAAATTCAAATAACAAATGATTAATAAATTTAAATTGTCTGTTTACGTATGTATATGTATTCATTGATCGGTGTATGATTTGCAGAATGTTTTACGTGAGCTGGAGCAGAAAAAACCACAGCTCGATGAGCTTGTTCATACTGCGGAAAATCTTCGCGCTGACACAAATCGGCAACAATTGCATGGGAAAGGTGAGTGATTTTTATATTTAAATCACGCATTTTGAATGACATATTTTTAATAAAACTTTTTTTATATTAATTATAAACTTGGTTAATTTAAATTGTCGACGATGAAAATTAAATTTCAAAGTTCTAATTACTTGGTATTTGAAAAAAGTTCGTGTTCACACCATTCTTGCGTATGCATCGGCAATGATTTTAAGTAAATTTGTGTCGCGAGAAGAGCAGCAAACTGAGCTTTAATTACAAGCACGAAAAGCATATGAGACATGCTAACTCGTGCCAGTTTTATACGGACTGCCGCGCATCCTTTTGCATTAGTTTATGTAGCGTGAACTGTCTTGAACTTAGCCGGTAAGTTGTCAGGTTTCGTGTGTCACTATTGCTCTATCACTTTACGAGCTTAACGGGAGTGTTATTTCATATAGAACCTATAAACATTGTATTTATTAATCGTTATAACTGAGTTTTCAAAATATGTTATTATTACCCTTGAGTCCTTGTAAAAAAAATTGTACTTTTATGATATTAACTTGAAAAAATGCCAAATTATCTCTTGTAAAAACTCTAAATTATTCTGGAAAAATTCTTGAAAGATTTCTCAATATATCTTACAAAAGTCTAGATAAAATTTTAAAAAAAAATGTTGTTTTCTAAGATTTGCAGGTTTTATATTTTCTTTGTACAAAAAATTCTCTCTTAAAAAATTATTTCTAGTTTAGTTTTATAAGATTTTAGACCTATTTTAGAAAAATCTATTCCTTGTCCCTATCTAATATATAAACGACAAATATTTATGATGCGTTATATATATACCAAATTCATATTATATGCATGTGAAATTCATAAAAATTTCAAAGACCTGAAGTATATTTATTATCTATAAAAAATATATCTAGTTTTATATTTATAATATATTTAAATTTTATTGAAAATACATGTTATATATACTGAAAATATATAGTAAAAATATATTAGCCCTTTAAACATAAATACTTTTTTTATTGTAATATATATTTGAATTCTATAGAAAGTGTATTATGGTTATATCTGAGATATCCTATATAATATAGGATAATATATAATATATATACTACGTATAGAAATGCTGAAAATATATTTTCAGCATTAAACATTTGTATGTACTTCTTATAAATTTATAATATGGACTTTGCACATATATAACACACCATAAGTAAATCTCGTTTACATATATATATATGAGAAACAGAATAGATGCATTTGTGAAATAGATTTTGAATATTTAATTTTTGTTTTAGAATAAATTTAACTTTAATTAAGGAAAACATTAAAATGATTTTTTTGCATCATATATGTCGGAAAATTTTTAAATTGTAGTTGCATGCTAAAGCATCATTTGCTCTTAATATCTTGACACCTCAAAAATTTATTCGTGTAGTAATTCTCGCCGCCTTTGGAATTTCCTTTTTCCGTAGAAAATTTCACATGTTATGTAAAATTATAGTGAGTAATAATTTTCAACAAAAAAAAACTTTTATTAAAGTGTTAAATTTTTTTTAATGTTTTTTGATATCTCAACAGTTTCATTTCGATCACAAAATATATTTCTATATATGTGCGGTAAAAATATTCAGCTTCAATCCGAACTGTATTTGCATGCTGCAATAACTTACGCAAGTAAAAAAGTACGTGTTTTTGGTGACGGACACAAAATCGTTTTTAATAAAACAGGATACATGTCTTCGATATGTTTACATCGATATTCTGGTTTCGTCTTCGTGATAAAACAAATATGTAATGTGTATGTTTGCTTGCAATTTCTCATTGCTGAAATAAATGAATTTTCAATAAAATTTGCGAAGAAAAAGCATCTAAATTGATATTTACATTTTAAAGTTTGATCACGTTTACTTTGATAAAATATTGAGTGAATTTTAGTTTGATAATGAAATTGGTGTGTTTAATCTTTGAGAATTTTTATTTCAAATTCCGTGAGCATTTTAAAGTTTATAAACTGTAATACAAATTTTTTTTTCAACTTTAATAGTTTTTATTATATTGGTTCATTCTTTTTTGTTATTTTGTCAAATAAAATTTGTCAGACACAATAAAGAACATGTCTGAATGAACGCTGATCTATACTACTGTCACGTCAAATAATCCGAAAGATGCTTCATTGTTCTTGGAAAGAATGGAACTATATAACACTGCTGAATATTAACAAATATAAAATACTTTGATTTTAGTTGTTTTTTAAATTTATAAATTATTTATTATCAATTAAGGTTTTAGGTATAAACAAGATTTGCAAGTACAATTTTTGATAAATACTATATTCAAATCTACTCTTAATTCAAAATAATTGTTCATAAAATTAAATAAAACTAAAAAAAGGCAAATTCTTATGTCTTATATTCCTAAAATTATGGATTCGGAAAACTTATTTTCCACTGAGTCCACTAAGAATGACAAATTTCAGTTTGTAAACTTAGCTGCAATACAATCTGACTATAAAATTAAGATATAAAGGTGTTGATAAGAATTTCAAGTCATTATATTTTAGATACAAGTACATTTGAGTGAATTACAAAATTAACTTTTTTATCGCACCTTTCATAAAATAGAATCCTTTTATTAACACAATCACATTAATTTATAGAAATAAATTGAATAATTTTTAAATTTAGAATTCTTTATTTTTCACCTTTAAATAGATCCACTACATTTTCTCGTCTAATTTAGTTTTCTGTCAACTTAATTCTTATATATACCATTAAAAGTTAAAACCAATCACGCCACTAAGACTATCGATCGTTAACGTGTAGTTAAACGTGCACAGCAGGCTTACATTAATTCGATATAATGGTTGCATGTAAAGGTTTACGGAATTAAGAGTTTCCCATGATTCGTTGTCAATTGATTCCTTTAAAGTGACAAATAACGAAAAAAATGTGTCAATCGCATCAGCAGATCAAAGTGATCGTTTGAATGTTGCATTCCAATTTTTGTATTACCTTTAAATCAATTCTTTTTAAAATGACATATTCATATTATATATCTTCTGCAACTTAACATTACCTAATTACAAAACAATTGTATTAAAAACATGTTTTCTCATTTAAATTTGGCATTAATAAACTTTATTTTTTAAATTTGACTTAACTAACTGGTATAAAATTTTCTAAAATATGTTTAAGCTTTAAAAAGTTAAAGGTACACTAATTTTAATCAAAATTTTATCCTAATCTAAGCCAAAATGTTCAGAAAGTAATCAAGAATAAACTTGCAAGATAGATTTTGATTATTAAATTGCAAAAAAAAGTTATGGATATAACTATAAATAAATTTGCGAAAAAGCATGATTTTATACCTGTTTCTGGCTTTCGTATACATATGTGTAGATTTCCAAAAAACTATAAATGCCATCAAAATTCTGTCTTACAGATTCATTCTTTATAAAATTCAGAACATTTTGCCGTAGATTACAAGAAAATGGGATGAAAATTGGTGTATCTTTAACATTTTGAAAATACCCTGTACTTAATTTGTTATCAACAAAAAAATAAATTTAAATAATTTTTTCTGGCAAAACAATTCAATTTACGTTTTTTACTCATAAATAAGTATTTGTAAACAAAATTTCATCCAAATCAGTTGAACGGTACAGATTTTAGTCAAATCACTGAAATGGTCTCCTTAATATATTTGAGCGTTTCCATTACTTTTCGACAACTATTTTTTAGGTGGGTTTTCACTCAAGCCTGAACGTTTTAAGACAAATTAAGCTTATTAAGAGTAGCTTGTTCCTAAAATTTCAAGCGATTCCGTTCAGTTAGAAAAAAGTTATGAATATTTATCTTTTTTTGAAGCATCAATTCTATTTATATAAATAAAATATAGGCAATTCTAATCAAAAAAATTAAAATAAACAAATAAAAATGTTTTTGAAACAACAAATAAATTGGATATCATTTATGAATATAATCCTTGTAAAAAAAAACAAAAAAACAAACAACAAAAAATAAAACCATCAATTTATATATAAATTTATGTATGTAATTTTTACTTGTTTATTAGGATTGCCTATATTGATATTTCAAAAAAAGATAAATATTAATAATTTCAAATATCCATAACTTTTTTTTAACTGAACGGAATCGCTTGAAATTTTAGGAATAAGCTACTCTTAATAAGCTTAATTTGTCTTGAAATTTTCAAGCTTGGGTGAAAACCCACCTAAAAAATAGTTGTTGAAAAATAATAGAAACGCACATTTATATTTCTTTTATAAAGAAAAAACTTGTTGAATTATATGATAAAAAAATGATAATTGTTAATTTACACAAAAATAAAGCAATTTAAAAATGAGTCTAAATAATTTGAGCCTTTTGGTATTACCACTGTGCTGCGGTAGTTTAATGTCACGAAATTATAGAGAAGCTTATACACAAGCAGGTGGTACGGTTCTAACTCGTTAGTCAAATTCATACGAAGCAATAGTTATGCCGCACTTTGCTTGGCTCTTATTAACGTCGATGGCTGGTAGTTCGTGCACCTAAGAACACCACTGCAACGATAACGAGAAGTATACAAAATTATTGCATATATTATTAGCAGCAACGTATTTTACTTTTTGATATTTTATTTATGCTCAGGAACATCCATTCCGAGTTTCTGCACAGAATAATGATCTCAATTTTATTATCTCATTCATTCAAAATTTTCATGCAGACATTATAACGTTAGTTTCTCTGGAGCAATTATAAAATTAACATGTAACACTTTAACAAGTTTGCATTAAGTACATCTTAAATATCCTTCAGCAAAACATGTAAATTACCTGTCTAGAGTGACAATTGCATTTATGTTAAACTAATATTAATAGTTAACAATTGCCATCCAATATAATTTTAGTTTAAACAATGTTTGTAATTAAACATTGACCCGCTATTACAGTGTGTAATGGGGATAAGGTATCATGTATCGAATCACAGGCGTCAAATTAATTGACATCATTTTCCATGCAATTATATGTATTTGCTTTAAACTTTCACAAAATGTATATCCCAGAAATGTTTTAAATAATTTAAATAAAAAACATCAAATTTTGGAGCAAAATCTTAAAACAAGTTAAATTTTAAGGTAAACATATTATTTTAAAAGTTTTAATTTGTAATTGATTACTTCGAAGATTGGGGAAATAATTCTTTTGGGGTGCTTTTATGTTCTGTACATTTTCGAGTATAAAATTTCATTTGTTTAAAAATGTTGATACTGTTTATTTGTCAAATTCGAATTATTGTCTAGATTGAAATGTTGAATTTTGTATTGCTATTCAGTTAAATTGAACATAACTCAATAATTCATTTGAAACAACTGACAAATTCAGTCAATTTGATTACATTAAAAGTTTTTAGTTAACTGCGACTTATTTAATTTAATTGAATTAACTATAATTTTCAGTTAAATCGAATGCAAATATCTAGTTAAGGACGGTCACAACTGAAGTTGTTTTTTTTCATAGTTGTTTTTTCTGCAACTAAGAAATTGGTTTACTTTAACTGAATTTTCGAGTTAAACTAGTGTTCCAACTACATTTTTCAGTTGTAATAACTTAAAATCTCTGTAAATTCAATTATTAGTTATTTTCAACTAAAAATATTAGTTGTTTCAACTAAAAAAGTTTTTTTCAATGCAATAATTTATACTCTCGAAAAGTTGCTAAAATGTACTCCAAAAGAAAAATATATTTTAAAAGTATATTACATACTTGGTGAATATTTGTACAATTGTATGTATACCTTGTCAATGTCACTTGACTTCCAAAAAGAAGAAAATGAATCGGCAAATCAAGTTGCCTAAATGCTGATTATAGAAATGTGATTGCATCGAAATAAAGGTGTGATCTTGGAGGCTGCTAAAAAGAGCGAACTGGCGCCAGGGCTTGAGCAGCGGCGGCGTCGGTGCGTCGCAAGAGAGAAGGGTGCGCCGACGGTGGCGTTGGCGTCGTCGGCACACCGGTGCGTCGAGCTTGCGTGTGTACACCACAGCTTCACCCAGTGTTCGCTCGACCGCTCCCTGTCGCACATACACACGGCGTTTTCGCCGCGCACAGTTAATCCCGCACGTTCATCCACGTGCCCGTCAAAATATCGCAGCACCCCCACCCCCGGGAACCCTGCCACTGCTGCCAACCGTGTCAAATTAAGTGCAACAGTTTGCGCGAACAATGGACGCCGAGCTTGCGGTCTGCAGAGCCGAGCTTTTTTGCCGACGATAATGTGGCACTGCGTCCGAAGCTCTGAGCGCACATAAACAAAAAGCATATCATGAAAATACATATCAACGAACTGTGATTTTCTTCTTCTTCATCTTCTGTGATCGAAATGTCTCAGACCAGAAGAGTTTCCCTGCAGGAACTCGAGCTGTCGGCCTCCGCGGCTTTGGAAATTCAGACCAGGGGCATCCCGCTGCCCGGCATGGTCGACTCCAGACCCGCCGGCATTCACGCCAGTCCGGTGCACCAGATTCACGGATTTGTCAATCCACTCGGACCGACGAGCGCGAGCCTTTCCATGCCCATTGCTGCCATTCCTCATCATTCTCAAATATTGCATCCAGGTATCGATTCGGTCTTTTTTGTTCATTTTCTTTTCGGTCGTACCTTGATTTTTCGTATTGAATTAGAAGCCAGTCACGTTTGCGCTGATAAAACGTGTTAAGCTTCAATTTAATTTAGTGTAGCAATTTTTCAATCAACAGAAATACGTGCAAGTATTTTTGCACTTTTCACGAGTTGACATTAGTTGATTTCTTTTATTGGGAATTGTAGGAAAGATATTTAATTTAAGTTATAACTTGAATTTTAAAACACTGAAAATTTCACTTTTTTCAGGTGTGAACTCGTTTTTCACCTTTTCAAAAGATGAATTAACTTTCGTTAAAGTGAAATTTATTAATTTTTATTCACTTTTTCAAAAGTGCGTTTATTTATTTTATTATTATTATTATTTTTTTTTTATGAAATTAATTTACAATTTTTTATATACTTTTTATTAAAACTTAGTTTTCACTCTTTTACAGTGTGATTAGTTCACTTTTTTGAAAAGGGATTGTTCACTTTTTGAGAGAACACGAAGTATAACTTTTGAAAAAAGTGAATATGCATTTCAAAAAAGTGAATTTTCACTTTTTGACATTCAGAGAGTAAGTTAAATGAACAATAAAACAATCTAAATAAAGAAATAGAAATAATTGTGGATTTTGAGTTTTTGTATTTTATGACATTTTTAAAAAACAATTTAAGATGGAAATATATAACAAATTCATTCCAACCTTATTTACTCATTTTCAATTTCTAAAGAGATCGTTTTACTAAAAAAAACTGCTTTTTATCTTCAAACCCAAGTCTTATAATAAATAATTAAGTACACAAATTTTGTTATAAAATGTTTGTCCAAATCTTTGTTATTTTTCATTTTAATCTTCTTAAGCTGATTTTTCTTGTTGATGTTGATAGAAAATTGTTGATAAAATAAAAAATACACAGCTCAAAAGTTGTTATTAAAAATGTACTACAAAATAAAGAATTTTTGCAGAGCTTTTTTCATTACACTGGTCTAATAAAAGCACTTTTTAATTACAAATTCATGAGCTTTGTAAACTTTTCAGCAAATTTGTTGACCTGCCTTTATTTATGACTTTTCTTTGCGTTTCATTTTGTAACACTTAAATCGTGTTATCCCGAAGTAAGAAAGTAATAAAAAATGTGACTAGTTGTTGTCGTAAAGCTGGAAATCAAAAGAATAATAGCAAGTCAAGATAAGAACAATAAGGCAAACAAGAAAGAACAAAGGATCATCAATTATATGAATTCCTTCAGTTGTACCAAAAAAATTCTGGCATTTCAATTTGTATTTAAGGTGATATATGACTCGGATTATCTGTATCTCTCACACAAAAATAATTTTTTCGGCAATATTTTGTTTAATTTTAAAAAATTTTGTAAAAATGCATGATTGTTTACTAAAAAACATGTTTCGAAGATTTTGCGAGAAGGAATTCTTTGTAGGTTATGTGAACAAGTATAATTTTTGGAAACTGCAATCAATTTACCGACATTTACAGTTTCCAAAAGTTACGCTAGTTCACATAATCTCGCAAAATCTTCGAAACACGTTTTTTTTAGTAAACAATCGTGCGTTTTTACAAGAGTTTTTAAAATTAACCAAAATATTACATGAAAACTATTTTTGTGTGAGACAGACAATTTGTGTCATAATCACCTTAATGATACATTTTTATTATTTATATACAGTCATCTTGCAGATCAAAGAAAGTTATTTTCTCTGTAGGATACAAAATATATATGCGAAAAATGTTTTGATTTAAAAGTATTTTTTAGTTAATTTATGTTGAATGAAAGTAAGCTAATATAAAAAAGATAAAATTTTGATTTCATTACCGTTCAAAAGACTCTTATGAATTGGTAAAGAAAATGTGCATAAAATTAATTAATATCCGAAAGATGTCATAGTTTATAAATCAATTAAACTTATATGCAGTAACGCAGAGAAATCAATATGAAACATGAATACGAATTCATGTTTCTGAAACTATTAGTGAGCAATGAAGGGGACATATGAATGAGGTGTATTACTTAAACATATATATATATATATATGCTGGAAGCATTACACATGACAATTGCATAAGATTCATCTACAGTTTTAACTTGATTATTCAAATTCCTCATTTGACTTTTAATTTTATTTACCAGCTATAATATTATTCAAGCTAAAGATGGTTTAAATTTAATGCAAAAATTGTGTTTTAATTCTTTTATAATTTTGCAGAAATGTGCTTAATTTATTATAATTTCAATATGGATATTATAATAATTGAAATTAAAATAAGTCAACCAGTTAAATTTGTATTTGACTTCATCAGGCGTGTTTACAGCATGTATTTAATGCAAAACGTATACACTTGACAAAATAGGAAATTTGTTTTCAACTCATTACTCATAAAGGTAATTTTGTTTGTTAACTAATTCAATTGAAACTTGATAAGATTTGTCTTCAGTTTGTTGCTGTGATGTGCAAATTCTGATAATTTGTGCACATTCTGATAAATTTGTGCACACATTGTTTTGAGCTCCTCGCTTTCAATTTACTCGATCAAGGTAACATTATTTTTTATTTTATTAAAAACTCGTCATAAAGTTGTTACTCAAGTCTGTGCGACAAAACTCCACAACTTGCGTGGCTCATTTCAGGCTGTTCATTTAAACTTGCTAACAGCAATATCTTGATTATCATTTAACTTGATTGCCGTTTTAAACCGACTCTTTGATTTATTCGACCAACTTTGTGAAAATTGAGACAAATTTACATGTACAACTTTTTATGGCATACATTTACGTGAAACAAAAAGCTTCGTTGGTTTAAAGTAGTAAACTTTATGAGATAGACTCAAATTGTTTAGAAATATGTAATTTTCGAGTTTTTTTTAATGTACCTATTTTTTACACAGGTCAACGATCATTTTAGCGAGTAATTCGGGTTTGAAAAGATATGAAATTTATGAAAAATTTAAGTTACATGAAGAATCTCATGTTTCTCAACTTTGACAATATTTTTTAGCAAAGATAATGATTAGATACAGCATTAAAAAACTTGTTTTTATTAAATTCAAATAGCGGAAAATAATTATAGATTTTCTAAAATATAAGTCAACAATAATTCTTGCTGAGTTATTTACAATTATAAAATCATTGTCAGCCAAAAAACATTGAATATGGCGGATTGACAGATAACCCCTTTTTTCGGGACACAAAACTTGTAAAATAATAGCATTATGTTGCATTTTCAAGTATCACTATTGAATTTTATTATTTATTTGACGACTAAAAGAATTAATCTCTATATAAAAATGAAAATATTTGATTACATTTGAAAATATTGTGTTACATTTGAAATTTGACATTTCGAGCATATTATCAATGCATCAAAAAACTAGTCAAATACACACTTATTAAATAAATTTTTATTTAAAACAAAATGTTTAAGTTATGTTGGTACCATAACACAATTTTATACTTTCAAATTAATTATTTTAAAAACTTGGAATTGTATATTTATTATTTTAATTACAATTATTGTTTTGGTTGTCAGTTTGATTTGTTTGCCACGATAGGAAAACTTAAGAAAACAATATACATCTTTTATTAATTTTTTTAAGGACTTGATTAATTTTCATTTCATCTACCGAGATTAAAATGGAATAAAATTAAATGAAATTGCATTTTGCAGTGGGATAATCTAAAAGGGTACGCATTGACAACTTTTCAGGAAGCGGGGACTGCGTTATACAGATGTTTTTATGATACCCTATAAAACTTCTGTGGTGGTTTCCCTATTGCGTGATTGATCATGTATGGTTTCACGTCCGCTTGATTACACGATATATCGGTTTAACATGTCTCAGCAATTCAAGGTTTTCTCACATTTCTAACATCAATTCATCTAATTAGTTGAAATCAAAAAAAATTTTATTTACTTTGAATAAGTGTTTTATTTCTAATTGATTCTGAAATATATTGCAATTAAAGTTTCACTAACAAATTTTCATGCGGGTAAAGTTTTAACTTCACTCATTTTTTTATTAAAAAAAAGTTTTTTTTTTAAATCTTAAGAAGTTAATTGTTATAACGATCATTTTTATAATATAAAAAAATGTGATATAAAAAGTTGAAATTTATTTAAAAAATTATGCAAACATAATTAAAAACGTTAAAAGGTTAAATTTATTTCAATAAATATCGTGAATGATTAGGAAGAACTTTAACAAGCGATAATTTAATTTTAATTTAGAAGGGTGTGATAAACATTGTACGTTTAAAAAGTTGGTTAAAGTGTAAAACTAGTAGATGGTGTGTAACACTAAGTTTTTCGGCTTTTAGTTGATGAATCGTTCTCGTTTACAACAATAGCTTTTGTAGCTGAAGACATACCACTTTCTTTATTCTTCACATAATGCAGGTATTTAGAGCTCAGGTGAAAACGAGTAAATAGTTAAGAAATAGTTAAACCCAACTAGCTGAGCTTGAAAGAAAAAAAAAGTATTAATATAACATTTCACTTATGGTTTATAACTTTATTAATTGCATCATTTTAATGACTAGTTTATGAATTAAAATAAAAATTTCTTTCATCAAAATAATAAAACTAGTGAAAGTTACTTAAGAAAGTTTAATTGATTTCTATATACTTGATCATCTTTGTGCATCTAAAATTCAGAGAATATATCTCTAGAAACAAAAAAAAAAAAATAATAACATTAAATCTGCTTTATATAACAACATAAACACCTGCAAAATTATATTTTATTTACATACTAGAAATCTTGTTTTGATTGAAAAATAAAGCCTAATTTTGTGTTACTTATTTTCTTTTTGAAAAAAATTGTTTAACTTAAAAAACATTTTCATTTGAGTAATATTTTAAGGTTTATACAGTTATGAAGTACGCGGTAGTCTGCTTTTCGATCAAAAGAAAAGCGTATGTAAACTTAACAGATACGAACTTACATTGACTGTCTGGTTAACCGACTAGTGGATTCTACGCAAAGAATCATAAAATGCTCGAGAATGCACCCTTGCTGTTTTTTGAGAGGGTTGTTAGTACTTAACTTGTATATTTTCTTTTTTTATCTTGTCTATCTTATCGAAAAAAAGCACCTTTCTAAATGCATCCTTCATTGTCTTTGTAATTTAATTTTTACTTTTTAATTGACATAAAACAATTTTATAAAAGATAACAACAGATTTTAATAAACTAAATGATCATCACTTTTATCAATAAGAAAAATACTTTGATCTATAAATTCATTAAGATGATTAAGTTAATTTATTATAAAATTTGAAATTAAAAAGTTTACATTTATTTTACAATCAGACTGTAGATATTGATAATGCAGACTGACTAAATTAAATTTAATTTTGTTGTTGTGTTCAGAGAATTGTATGTATAAATGTATACATACACTCTGACGATAATTGTTTCTGGCTTTCGTTTTGCTGAGAGCTAAATGAAAACCGGACTTGGTCCATTTGTGTGCTTTGGCTAACCGCGAGTAAATAGATTTTTCAGATTGGACGCATTTTTTTTAATATCTATGCACATCCGCGAAACGAATTATATTTTCAACTTGTTGTTAAGAATATTGCTTTTCCTTGTAATACGGCGTTTCATATTCTTTTTTATTTCTAAAATAGGTCAAGCATGTCAAATGCGAAAACGCCAAAGAAGAATGGTAGAAATGAAAGAACAGACAAATAGGCAAAGCGGTAGGACTTGTGCACTTAACTTGAAACTGTAACGTAGATATAAAAGCACATTGTCTTTACTGCATAAATTATGTTTTTTCAAAACTTTTATATCAAGAATGATACACTTTTATGCAAATATATCAGTACGCTTTTTTTTCGTCATTTTTATTTTAAATTCATGCACCGTATTTTTGTATATCAGGTCGTGTCAAAACTTTTCAGAATTGAGTCTAGGTCAGTTTGTTAAATTTAATTATCGATTCAATTTATTCAAAATAATTCAACTTTTGTAGTACATTAATTAATTTTTTTTCTAAAGTTATACCTAATAAAATACTCAGTGGTATGATTCGAAAAAAAGTTCGTTTGAAGTTTGATGGTAAGATTTTAAATAGAGAATGACAGAAAGAAATAAACGTCAAAGACAGATGAGCCTAAAATATTTTGTACACATTTTATACCTAAAGCTAAAATAATTTTTACATCTTGAGAACTTGATGATTAATTTAACTGCAATAATAAACAAAAACCTGTTAATGTAATTAAATTTAAAAATTACAAGCAGAGGCATTTGAAACGCATCGTTGAGAAAAAAAACAAATTGGAAATCGATATTTGCTGGATACTCAAATACGCGGCTGGTTTGAATGCAGCTCTCGTGTAACTTTTACGGATCTCTTATATGATGGTACATATACTATCGTCGATGCTCACAAGATGAGAAAATTCGTTACTTTGGGAATGTAAACAAACTTGCAATCGCTCGGACTAGCCAGCTACTTCACTATGTATGTACATGTTTCACCTCAAATTAAACTCGAGTCAAAGCTGCAACTGTTACAAATTATTCTTCAACAAAATAAAAATGTCTTAATCTGTCTAAATTTGAAAAAGTGAAATTTTACTTATTATACGTGTATATTCACTTTTGCATTGTGTCCAAAGTCGTCCAGTGACAATTAGTGAAATGCCACTTTTTGAAAAA
>JABFPM010002581.1:0-16315 GCA_022817325.1 Idris sp. 1 HC-2018 | reverse complement strand
ACATAAATATACTTACAAAAGCGATTAATGGTTTAAATAACAAGATTTTGCTTGCAGATTCATTTAAAATCTTAATTTTTTTCAATTTCATTAATTATTAATAATTAGGGTGGCCCGATGTCCCATAATATCCGCTTCTCCCTTATATATTAAATATTCGTGTAAATTAAGTTATGAAAATAAAATAATACAAAGAAAAATAAAAAGAAGAGAAATGAGAAAATTATAATTGGTCACGCTTTTTGAGGCGGGAGACCCAGGTAGCTAAATATGTGATTTTCCCTCGTGATTCTTTATATTTTGTTTATTTTTGCTTCAAAAATAAATTGCTCCAAAATTTTAACAAACATCGGATAATATGTTTTTCTGGGTTTATGCAAATTTTCAAAAATTTCCTAAGAAAACAATCGCAGAGGTGAAATATGGTCTAGCACATGGTAAATTCCTTTACTTTCACTTATTCATATTTTGAACCCAAACACATGGTGAACACCCTGCCTGTTGAGCATGTGAGCACTGAGCAGTTTAGCAGTTGACTTTAGTTGAGTATCGTCTGTGAAAGAGGACAGTTCTCGAATCTTGTTCAAAATTTTATTGTACAAGGATTAATATTATTAAAGCAGAAATAATTCGTCAAAATGTGTGAAGAAGCAGTAAACACGAAGAAAATCTTAGAACTGCGCCCAGAAGACGATTGGGAAAATATTAAAATTGAAACAAGTAAAATCTATAAAATTTTAATAATTCATGAAGACGGAACGCAAAGATTTATTAAAATTGAAGTTATGGATGATGGTTACGATATGAGTGACTTAATTGAAATGGTGAGTACTCATTATATATATATTAAAAATTATAAAAATTTACTATTTAACTTATTTGTAAGGATTATTTTAAATGATTAATAGTTTTAGAGATAAACTGAATTTGAATTGAATTAAATGAAATTTTTCTGTGTTAAAATTGCGCAATTTTCTTAAATAATATGATTTATTGACATATGTTTAATATATATTTTGTTTTATTTAGGTGGACATAAAGTATGACAAACTGTGTGTTTCAACTGTAGAAAATGTTGAAGAAACTTACCCTCATTATGTCATCGAGATAAACCCACAAACCGATGAAACGAAGTGTGTACTGCTATTTTCAATTTTACAACTTTACTAATAAAATGAATTCATTTTTACGAATTTTTGTTAACAATAATAATTATTATTGTTTGTAAAAATGAATTCGTAATGAAAATTCAATTGTAAATAACTGTTTATAAAATAAAATATACATTTATTTAATAAATTTCTAAAGTTTTCATTTATACCTAATCTGTCCCAAATTTTATGGATATTTTAAAAGTATTCAAAAGTGTAGGAAAGAATACTCAGAACAAAAGTATATCTGTGATTCGAAAAATACTATTTTCTTATAAAAACAGTTTCACAAGGTTTTTTTCTTATTATAAAAACTTGTAATGATTTGAGGTAAATTTAATTGGTTCACAAAATAAACAGTAATTAAACAACTATTGAAAACCCAGTACGTAATATTTCAGGTTTTATCAACTCAGTCTGAAAAATTCGATAAGACTAAGGTTTACTGAAAATCATGGACCGTTGTTTCAGGGGATGTGATAACTTTTTTCCCTGCTTAGTCAACGCCATGTAAAAAAAATTTCTATTCTATTTTTTTCTAATAATATTCTATTTTTTTTGGTTATTTTGTTCTTACCCAGTGGATCGAAGATGTCCCTCGTGTGAAAGTCACATATAAAAATATATATATTTTGTTCATAATTGGTGATACAAATATTATAACCTACATACGTCAAAATTAAAACCCCTTATTACTTTAACATAAATATACTCACAAAAGCGATTAATGTTTTAAATAACAAGATTTTGCTTGCAGATTCATTTAAAATCTTAATTTTATTCAATTTCATTAATTATTAATAATTAAGGTGGCCCATAATACACGCTGTCCCATAATACCCGTTTCTCCCCTATGGATTAAAAGTTTTGTGTCATATGTTGACTGATTTACGATCCAAAATTTAGGTTTTATAAAAGTACACATAAATTGCTACGCAACAGTAAAAATGTTTCTTTTTGTTTATAGACTAATAAAATAATTTTTTAGTAAATGTTAAACTGATATATCGAGAATTATATTATTTAAATATCAGATCTTAATTTTGATTTTTGCCAATATAATGTGTCCCAGGGTAAATGCGTCCCAAGGTACAACTCTTTCCCCTATATCTTAATAGTTCAGCCAAGAAAGCCTTGGGGGTTTTCTCATTGTCTACGATATCAGACAATCATGAAACATATTAAAGATATAGCTAAATAGCTTACACCTTGTCATAGTCTAATCGACTATGTCTTCTTTATGCCTAATCTAGATGTTCCCATTATTAGAGCATAATGAGATACAATTTTGCCAACATTAACCAAATGCAAAATGTAATTTCCGATTTATAAAATTTAAACCATAATATTTTAATTATAATCATTTTAATTCTGAGATTACTTGAATTTGATTATTTTTTGATATCGAAAAATGATCAATTTGTATTGAACATACATATTATGACCGAAGGTTGCAAGTAGTAAAATTTTAGTAAAAATTGTTCACTCATAATATCCAAAAATGAATAAACTTAGAATTTCTTTATAATTAAATTAAAATAACATTGGTCAAATGCGCGTCGGTTTTATCTAATAAATAAAGACAGTTGCACCCTATTTATTTCATTCCATTAATGTGCTTCGCTCTGTATGGTGGAAAAGCATTCGAATTTTCGTATTCCAACTTAAAGTCACACCGCGATAGCGCTCCACGTATAAAATTACCAACAAGTTAAAGTCATAGTTGGCAGACATTTAAAGGGCTTGCTCATGTCCATGTCCGTCCGGGTTAATTATGCTTGCCGCAAACGAACGTAAAGCTGTCTGCCAATTTGAAAATCCTTCCATCTAGGATATCTATAGTCTGCCAATTATCCTGTTCGCAAAATTCTGTGCATAGTGAATACAAAATATTTCATCTGAAAGACCTTTTTTTATCGACAATTTTTTGCAAATAAAATTTTGATAATTTTATAATTATTATAATAATATTTCATATTATATTTTTTAATGTATTCTTAAAGAATAAAATTCATCATTAAAAAATAATTATCCAGTTTCTTAATATCTTTAAATATGAAATTGTGTATACGAATTTTATCCGGCATTCTTTGTTGCATTTTTCAAGCTCATTCATAAAAAGCGGCTTGTAAGAAGTTGTATGATAAGTAGTTATTTGCACGAATTTCAGGCCACAAGAATATTATTGAATGAAATTAATTTTAAAAAAAGATGTTAAAAGTCGCAATTCAAAATGTATCATTTCATTCAGGAAAAGCAGACTATTCTGTTTACTCCCATTTCTAATAATGAATAATAATAAGTTAGAGTGGTTACGTCCAGCAAAGGTAGACCCAATTTAATTTTTCATCATGTCAGCCCATGCTACAATGTCACATTCGACGACAAGACTTGCCACGTCTCTCACGTTAACTAAAGAATTCTTAGTATGTATATTTAATAGCAATTGAAAGGAAGTTGCTATTTCTTTTAAATATTTTTTATAACTTCAAAATCATCTACAAAAACAATTACTTTCTGATATTTGTATAAAATTCTTATTTTTGGCTAACTCACATAATGAATGAAAATTATATAGTAATGTAGCCTTCATTTTGCATTACTTTATTCAAATTGGTAATGCTTTTGACAAAAAAGAATTTCGGCGCTAAGTTATGTAACATTTGATAAGAAAGGGTGAACACATACTCTGAGTAAGTCATACACCAAGTCAGACTCGAGGCATTGCAGAGTAGAAGTGAGGTTAAATTCAGGGAGAGTTACAGTAACGTTCACTGCATACGTGCAAAGGTACTTGAGTGATATGTACAGCTAAGTTGGTTGGGACAGCAAACATTTAATTAACCCTTCAAACTCTGAGTGAAATACTGGTTGGTCTGGTAAGCGTCCTCATGCAAAGATGTACATGTTATTACAGTGTACTATATTATGCATTCAAAGTGCAATTTTTTTTGTTTTTTCGTCTATGCAAATATCTATTTATTAATTAGAAATATGAATTCACTCATGAAATAGAAAAATAATATAAGTGAATTAAATAAGAACAAATTAATTTTTTTTGCTAATATTGTAGTCGAGTAACTTGTTTCTAATAATATCCTTTTGGTTCAATGTTCTAGCTTACATTGATCTATCTTAATAAGATTTCTTTATTTACGACTTGGTCAACTCAATTTTCTTTCCTTATTAGATTGTTCGGAAAACCATTTTCCTATTTCTGTCACCATCCATCATAATGAACAAAACTTAATTACTCCAACAATATCTGAGCCATAAGTTGAAAGTGTCATTACGCAGCTTATCCCTTTTATCTCATACTTCGTTTGATCCCAAGATTTTTCTAAGCACATTACTTTTATAGACCTTCATCCGAAAGTCCAGATGGGACTCCAAATGCAATAACATTCATTTTTTAAATCTATTTTCGAAACTTTAATGATTCAATTGAAATTATACCTTTCTTTAAAAGTGAAAACATAATTAATTTTATAAACTGCTTATATGTGTAACTTTCATTTTTGTATATAAAATTAGACTAGAATAAAATTTTTCTGATAAATAATTATTTCTCATAAAATTTGTTCTCTCTTTGTCATCAACTTGGCCTTTGTCTTCCACATAACCTTCTCGTTCATAAAAGTTATCTCGTTTTGAGGCATTACTTTTTACGTTCCATCTCTTCTAAAATACCAACCATAAACTAACAACAGAAATAATAAGTAAGGTTATATTGACTGGTATTGATCGCGAAAGACGGAGTAGCGTGGAGCCAGCCCATAGACATCTAGGTTCCCAATCTTTTAGTCGCATCGCACCTTTGGTTCCGGCTAGTCAGCCAGTCAGTCATTCAGTCAGTCGATCCACCCAGCTTCTTCTGCTCTGTTGTATGCCCGGGAGACCCATCGCAACTTTAAGCGCTTCGCATTACGGATCTCCGGCGAATAGTCGCTGGATCGTTTCTCTGTGTTCGGGATTGCTTCCTTGCATGGCCCTCGTCCCTATCCGCACCAACTTTCCACTACTATTCGATCCTCGAATTCATTTTACAAGACGTTTATGTAATCTAGTAAATTGGAAAACTACTCGCTTTGCGTAATCTCAGCGATTTATTACGTTGCACTTTTTGAACGAGGTTCCACTACAAATTCAGCATCTCTACCTCGAGAGTTGATTGAAAATTGAAACGATAAATTCATGTGTACACAGGTCTAACGAAAGGATTTTAAAGATACACATCCAATTTTAAATGTTGTAATCATTATAAAAAACATATTAAGTTTGTAATAAAATGTACAATTCTTTAAAATGATCCTGTACCATACAGGATCGAGACAATCGCTGATAAGTAAATGATTTTCTATTAAACTTAGTTTTCGAATTAATTAATCGTTTTCCATTAACATTTAATAGAATATTATATTTATAGGATTGTAAAAAATATTTTATAGCCAAAATTGTTGAGCTATTGAATGCATATTATGATTGAATTCTTCGAGAAAAAATGTTCTGGGTATTATTATATTCGATGCAATTAAAATGAACTAAACCGTCCATGTAGCAAGTACTTGTTTTGTTTGTCTGCACACAAGCACGCACATTTGGTAATGGGACAAGATGGAAGACGAGATAGGAGAAAATAGATGGCGGCGACACAAAGAGGAGACAAAGATGGGTGCGATGTTGCGAATAAGCACAGCGCTGGACAAGCAGGACGGAAGCCGCCACTAAAGGGATACACATTTATGCCTTCCCCGGAGTATGTAGTACCGTATATGCACACACAATTCCAGGTTCGAGTATCTACCCTCACCTCACCATACCAGGACACCCAGCCGCAACTGACACAAAGCTGCGACAGGACACTTTTGTTTGGCCAACGTCGCTTGTCTTTTAACGTATGTGTAACTTTTTTTTGTTTATGCCTATCTTGTATGTATTGTAATCCTTAATATCTACATTCTAAGGTAATGTAATTTTTTATGTAGTATGTGACTTATTTACTTGATATTTAAATGAACAAAAAGATTGAAATTATTAGAATATATTTCATTTGGTTATTTAAACAAACAAAATTTATTTCACCCGTGTTTCTAGAGATACTTGAAAAAACAGTGCATTAAGTTTTTTTAAACAACAATTTTGTTTTTGAATTTAAAGAAACCTAGGTTTAAATCTATTAATTTTAAAACATTTGAAAAACGCAATTTGTCAGTGCGGAAAAAAAATATTGGGACACTTTACAAAGGTAAAATAAAACCTTTCCCAATAGAAAAAGTAGACAATTATTTCAGCCTAATACCGACAATTTATTTCAAAACCAGTTGATCATTTGCAATTTTGTATTATTAAAGGTCTTTATTGTATATTAGAGTGTACCGTTGGATTAGGCTCTTAACTGGCTTACCGATAATTTTGTAATATTTTGATAGAAGTTCAAAGATGTAAAGAATTTAATTTTCATTTTATACAATTCCTTGTAACATAAAATTAGTATGTCAATTTAATTCATTAAAAGAAAATATTAAATCTCAAGTTCGTTCTTTACAATTTCATTCAAAGTTATATCGTCAGACATACCTGATATAAAATTACAATTAAATCGAAAATATATAATAAATTATAAAATTGTCGAGAGAGAAATAACAAAAGGCGAAAGTTATCTATACTTCTTTATCAAATAAGTCGGAACGCTCCAAAGGGTAACATTAATATAAAATTGCTTACAAAAAAAGGAAACTTATCCAGAACGGTCGTGGAAGAACGTCAATCACAGTTTGTCCCTGTTTAATAGCCACGGTCCGAAATGGTCGTCCTCGTCAGGATACAAGTAAATTAAATTGTCATAGAGTAATACAAAAATGTACACGAAAACCTCTTTCTGCAAATAATACAAATTCTAAAAAACTGTTCACATTTGATAACGGTAATTACAACATCCTACATACCGAGGTTTCGTAATTTCATAATAATTTTAATAAAATGAATGAATTAATAAAATGTTGGCTTGTGCAAAGTGTGCACGCTTGTCGTAAAAGATCGATCACAAGTAACGTACTTCTCGGAATTCGGTGCACTGCTATCTCATTACCCATACTATCATAATTCAAAACATATAAACACACACACAAAACACATTGTCTCCTAATATTTTCTTCTCAACGAATTACTCTTTTGATTCAGAAACTTGAATGTTATACGAATTTTAAAATAGATTTATTTGTAGGAATGTTAATTCATTACAAAGAGTTGGTACAAAAAGCAAATGAATAGTTTAAGCTTTCCACGAGGCCTAGAAAACCGTTAATTTTATCTCAGAAAAAGTTTTTTCTTGAATAACTTTTTATATTGGATCAAAAATTGGTTCTTAATGGCTAGAAAGGTGCCCTGAGGACTTCCAAAAATAACCCATATTTGACAGAATTAAAAGCAAGTTCCTAAAGAAAGACCAGTGGATTAAAGTACTAAAATCATTAAAATACGAAAAATTGCCATAATTTATACTTTAGCCCATGGACATTTTCTCAGGGACTTGCTTTTAAATATGGGTTAAGTTCTCAGGGTACCTTTCTAGCATTAAGAACCAATTTTGGATCTAATTACAAAAATTCATTCAAGCAAAAAATAGTTAAGAAAAGTGTTATTTGGGCTTTTGCGGTAGGGTCAAACCATCGACCATTTTTAGTATCGGCTTCTTAAAGTACTACAGTGAAACCTGTATAAACCGGAACTCCACGGGACCGGAAAAACTTTCCGGGTTTTACAGGTTTCCGGCTTATCAAGGTTCGGAAAAAAGACATATATTCAGCTGAATTTTTATGTTTCTAATGTCGATATAATTTTTCTATGCTTTCCATAAGTCAATTAATGTTTTTTGCTTCATTTTAGAAACCGTCTTTTTTTCAAATATTATTTAAAGTTCAATAATATGATGCATCATTTCTGTTCATTCCTTTCTTTCTACAAATTCTTCTAATAATCTCAACTTTTCTAGCGCATCTTTTGAATCTTTTATTTGCAAATGAGGAGGTATTTGTGTACTTCTGATTCCAAAGCCTTCATCATTTTCTTCTTCTTCATTATTATTAAATATATTTGAAATAATTTTGTCTAACGTTTGAAAACCACTTTCTGTTGTCAAATCTTCATCAATTCTTACATAATCCAAAGGATCCACGTTCTCCGGCATTAATGATCCAAATGTAATTAATTCGTTTTCTGGGCAAGGTTCAGAAGATATTTCGTCTTTGAAACCATTTTTCGAGAAACAATTTTTTACATAATTGGAACTGATATCTTTACAAAATAATAAACAAAATAGGTTTGAGAAATCTTATACCTATACTTTCTAGAAACAAAAAAATACACTCAGAAAAAAAAATTGGTAATCTTTACTATAAAATTGTAGTTGTTTTTTTGGTTAACTTATCTCTAACTGAGTAATGTCAACTCGGTGATATAGTAAACTTAACCATACGTGACAGAATCGTATTTGAAGGTTGTAGAAGTGAAATTTTTGTTCGATATGTAACCGTAAATATATAGATGTTAAATCGAACAATAAAAATATTATTCTATTTAATGAATTAATTTTCAATATATTAAAATTTATCAGTTATTATAATTCATAATTTTAAATCCATTACAAAGAATGATTTAAATCTAATTTTAAACTATCACATCAATGAAAAATTTTACTAAGTTTTTGAACTGTTTTGATTTCAAATGTTTTGAGTAATATAAGTCATTTTTTCAGTCAGTTCTACTCCATAAATTGAGTTCACCATGAAACTGAATAGAAAATGTAGTTAACGTGAATATAGTCACGTTAACTGATATTCTAATTGTAATTACTATATTTTCACTTGCATTAACTATAAATGCCTCAATCATGAACATACAGTTAATTCAACAACGCGATTTTTCCTGAGTGTAGTTATAATGGAGACATCTATTGTAATGATAAAAATGAATAAATAATAAAATTAGATGAACAACAAAGTCAACGACATCTAACAATTTCCGTTTTATACAGTGCGATACTGAAAGCAATTGTTTTCCGTTTTCGCGTTATACAGTTTCCGGCTTATTAAGCCTAATTTGCATGCATTTTGAGTCGAAAACTCACGGGGCCAAAATTTTTTTTCTGGGATATGCAGGTTTCCGGTTTATACAGGGTTCGGCTTATATAGGTTTCACTTTATCAAGATATTACAAATTTAACGGTGAGCCAGTTTAGGGTCTGATCCAGCGACACACCCTATTTTATATATATCAAACAAAATTAGTTTTTGCAAATTATTACACATAAATCAATAGTCGAATTTTCCAATTTATTATACAGGGTGTTCATTTTATCTGAAGACATAGAAATATCTCGAAAACTATCCGTCGGATTAAAAAAAGTGGGTAATGAAATTTGTTGGTTTCGACGGGAGACATTCAATGATACTAAACTCGACCCCCCACTTCCACCCCCTGGGGGTGGCGGAGGGGTGAGTTAAAAAACTTAAATAGGAACGCCCATTTTTTATTGCAGATTCGGGTTTCCCAGAAAAAAATACCCCAATTTGACCTACGATTAAAGCGATTTCGGCTACAGATGGCGTTGTAATCGACAAAAATCAAAATGGGTGAGAAATAGTTGAACCCCCACCCTCACTGTCAAAAGGTGGGGAAGCGAAAGGTAGTGCAACGCGGTGAGAGCTCACTCTTCTTCGATAATAAAAATTGAAAACACCTTCCAAAAATTTTGAAAATGAATGCTGCAATAGTAGAAGAAAAAATTGAAATGATTTTGATTTATGGTGAATGCAGAAGGAATATTGATGATGCTATCATTCTGTATGCCCAGCGTTTTCCCGAAAATGTTTGATCACGTTCTTTTTTTTACAAAGTTGTGAATGCTTTTACATCAGATGGCAGTGTACAAACTAAAAAGAGAAAACGAAGAACTGTTACTGGGGAAGCTAATGAAATAGCTGTATTGGGCCTGATTTTATGGAAGGTAATTTGAATGGAATTAAATATCGAGAATTTTTAAGTCAGAAACTACCAACACTACTTGAGGATGTTGCCTTGGATGTTTGACAAAGTATGTGGTTTTAGCATGACGGTTGTCCAGCGCATTATTCAAATGTAGCACGGGAAATATTAGGCCGTGGTTACAATGCAAAGTGGAGTGGCAGAGGTGGCCCGATCAATTGGCCAGCTAGGTCACCTGATTTGACATCGCCCGATTTTTTTTTTGGGATACCTAAAAGATAAGGTTTATCAACAAGTACCAACTACCAAACAAAACATCATAGAACGTATTACAAACGCTTGCGCCAATATTAGCCCTGATATTCTTTTGTCTTGTGTGCAATCATTTGAAAAAAGGATAAACAAGTGCATTGAAGTTGAAACTCACAATTTTGAACATCTTTAGATATTCTAAACATCAAAAGTAAGGACTAACTTAATACCAGCACCCTGATTTTGATTTTTGTCGATTACAGCGCCATCTGTGGCCGAAATCGCTTTAATCGTAGGTCAAATTGGGGTATTTTTTTCTGGGAAACTCAAATCTGCAATAATAAATGGGGGTTCCTATTAAAGTTTTATAACTCCCCCCTTCACCACCCCCAGGGGTTGGAAGTGGGGGGTCGAGTTTTGTATCATTGAATGTCCCCCGTCGAGACCAACAAATTTCATTACCCACTTTTTTTGATCCGACGAATCGTTGTTTTCGAGATATTTCTATGTCTTCAGATAAAATGAACACCCTGTATTTTATAATATATACTGAATTATTAAATAAATATTTAGATTATATTCCTAACTAATCTGTCTAACAATACGTTTTAGTAGAATAGAGTATTAGTTTGAATAGAGTATATATTGAATCAGTCCTTCTCTGTTAAGTTTGTAGCACTTACAAATACATCATGTTTAGAATACGGTCCAATATGGTAGAAACAGATAATCATTAGGCAATAGACATTTAAATAATAGATATAAAAATATTCATATAAAAGAAACTAATAAATGAATTGGATCCGGTTGAAACTCTGTAAATTAATTCCCTTTCGTTCCCTTATTATTTTGTTCTAGAAATATAATGGTTAAATACGTTAATATTGATCTATAAATAAAAATTAATTTAAATTATATAATGTATCAAGAATTTAACTTAAATTGAAATTTACAATCGTAAATTTTATAATTATTATTTTGATAATAAAAATGTTAATTGCTTTAACAAAGTTTTTTAATGCTATCTTAGATGACATTTAAATTGATATATTGTACACATTTTTTTTTAAATATCGTAGGAATAATTAAACCAAAATACCAATTAATTTTTAGCCAGGAAAAGATATTTCTCCTATTTTAACTAATTTAAAAGTTGTAGAGTTTAAAGAAAATAATGTTTTATTTTTTCATATTAGTGTAGTAAATAAGCACTATTTCTGAGGTTCTAGACAATACTTATCAAATTTTACGCATGAAATTTAGATTTTACCCAAGAAAATTTATTGACAACATTTTTGTTGGTTAAAAAATTTTCTCAGAAAATTAAAATTCATTGAATACCTCTGAAATCTCTGAAAACAATACCCGTAAAATCAGATTTAAAAATAAAAAATCAGCAAATAACGTTTATTTACAAATTGGAGACTCTAACTTTGGTCGTTGTGCTGAGTTCTTCAGGAATTACCCAAATACAAATCAATATAATTATAGTAAGTCTCTGAAGATAGAAATTTCAACTGTACGAAATGAAAAAATTTAAGCTTTACATTGTTCACTTTGTGAAGAACTTTAAAATAAATAATAAGCATTAAAATTCTTTGTCTTACCACTATCAAAACTGTTCTGATTCTCTATGTCTAGGCAGTAAATTGGGGAACAAGAAGTGTCTCGAACAAAATCTGAAATCAAAACATATAAATATTATGTAAATTTTTTTAATTCAGAATTTAATAAGATTATATAAAATACTCTGCTGCAAATTCTTATCCATTTTTTTATTCTCTTCTTATGATATATGGAATATTTCATGTCAAACATGCCACTAACCAAAAAAAAAAATTTTTTTTAATTGTCAAATTTCTGATCCAAAAATAAATGTTAGCATAATAAAATGTAGGTTTTTTATATGAATTGAAAGCTTTTGAAATAAAAAATAAGTTACAATAATTTGATTTTTAGCAAAATTCATTCTCGGTGAAAAAACATAATTATAAAAAGAAAATATTTTTTCGATTAATTGAACATAAATTTTAATGAGGCCTTCCTAGAAAAATTGTTTGAAGTCTACATATTTTATTTCTAAATATTTCGTTAATAAAATATAGCATGTGTGAAAATTACTTAAAAAGAACAATAACTGTCAATTTTGATTTTCGTCTGTAGTTTATAACAAAGCATTTTTGGCTAATATTGTAGTTACAACTTCAAACAATATTTTAAGGTAGGCTTTATTAAAATTGATCTGGTTCAATTAAACGAAAAACATATTTTCTTTTTTATTAAGTTTTTACACTAACATAATGATTTTGGATAAAAAAAACAAATTATTGTAACTTATCCTTTATTCCAAAAGCTTTTAATTCATATAAAGTAAACCTATATTTTATTACAAATTAATTAACATTTATTTTTGAATTAGAAATTTGACATACACTGCCCATCGAAAGTTTTGGGCCACTTGCTTGGAGATCATTGGTGAACATTTATATAAATATATTTGGCAAATATGAATGGAATCACAAAAATTGGACAGTTTACAGTTTGGTAGATTATCTTCGAAAAAATTACACGCAAAACATAATATGTTTAACCCCCATCTCTCGTCCACCTCCAAATACCGTAATTTTTCTTTAAAAAAAAGGGTTGAGTTCAATTTCACCGCAAATTAGGAATTTAATTGACGCGTAAAAACTAAATACATTTTCAAAAAATATAGCAATTTATCTTTCATTTAAAACCAACAAATATATAGTCATACACCTACAAAATTTAAGTAAAAAATAAACTTTGATTTTTGTTTTTTACTTAAACATTCTTTATTATCTTAATTATCATATAAATTATTCGTTTATTTTTTTATTTTTGATTTTTATTATTTGCCAAAGCTATTTATACATTGTTCACCGATGATCTCCAAACAAGTGGCCCAAAACTTTTGATGGACAGTATATATTTTCTTATATTATGCCTTTTATTCACAGTGTAACATTATAATGTATATGATTTCAAATTTGATTTTTTTTTTTTAATGTTTTTGGTAATCTTTTGGGATTTTTTGTTTATAATATAATAAATCATGATTAATTAATGCTGAAAAATATAAAATTAAATAAAAACATATTTATAACAAAAGTTATTGACAAAAATGAAAAACAATTTTCGAGTTGTTTTTCGTCATAAATCTCTTAATTTGACGTTGGACATGAAAAAAGTTGATTTGAACCAGTAAATAAAAAGAGTGACTGAAAGGGTTAATTTTTGAACTTCATCCTGAAGCCAAGGACTGCGTTGCATTTCTTAAGATAATAAAACACTAAAGTCAAAATTATAAACATTTCCAGAATAAACTTTTTAAATGTTGACAGGGTATTCAGAAAAGGAGATCAAATTAAATTATGTAACTTTCCGAACGAAATATTATAATTTTTAATTGATGGTGAGAGGTCTCATAGTCGAAGTCAGAGGAGCCTTTTGTAGGGGATCATTACAAATCATTTAATTCACTGTATTGTCTTAAGTGCAAATAAATAAAACCATACCAAAAAAAAAATTGAAAACATCATTGTTTCACATAAAATCAGATTGGATGTTGGTTGCAAAACTCTAAAACATAATCGAATGTTTTATTGAAATTTTATATTCAATGTATTTTTCTTGTGTGCGTTATTAACTGCAAATATTATGCGAAGCCCTAAAAAGTATTTGATTTTACTAACAAATGAAACCTAGGTTTTTCGTTTGAACAAAAAATACATAAAATCAAAAAAGGAAAAAAAACATTGGTGAGATCGATTGGCCGGTGTTTGGTAAACGCATCACTGGTAACGCATGCAATAACGTTGACGGACCTGGACGTGTAGAAACCAACTATAGCAACCAATATAGACCGGTATGGCCCCAGTGGGATTCTAATACTGATCCCTGTAGTCTGCCTTCGCCAAAGCTTCATACAAGTACTTGCGAATACCTGTGAGTTTTACCCTACTTGCCATATGCCGAACGCGAGGTATTATCCATTTGTTCCCGTTCCATCGGTTTCAAAATCCATGAAAATTCAATGCAACTTGGACAGTTGTTCACTATGTTACTAAATTTCAAATGCATGCATGATAATATGTATTTCAAAGTTCATTATGTTATCATTCTTTCCAGTTATAAATATTTTAATATATATGTGATTCCATAAATATCTAATGAAACAATGTCTTCAAGATTTTAAAAAACATTTAAAAAGTTTATTTTTATTCTTATACCGACATAACTTGCTCATTGTAATGAGAATTAAACTTATATTTAACAAATAGTAAAAAAAAGATTAATTTCGAATTGCTAAATCATTAAACATGCAAAATGTAAACACATTCAGTAACAATTTGTAGAACCAAAATACTTAATATCTGAAAAACTTTGTTTTGAACCACCATTGCTCTAAGCAAATTTTCAAATCTCGTCGGGTATTTCTGGACAGGGAGCATAGAGTACAGGCGCGGTTATGAGAGTCTGCAATAAATAAATTTTTCTGACTCAAAATTGTCAACTAGGAATCATAAACTTTAATTTATTTGTTCACAACTTATGCCGAAGTATCAGTAAAATGGGCCGATGAGAAAACAAATTATTATAAATAAAAGGGTTTGAGATTATTAAAGTCAAATTTAAAATCTAGTTAATATAAATGCTTTTTGAATGACAACTAAAATTAAATAAAAAATTATAATAAAGTCTTGAGAAAATTCTGCAATTATATAGAAAATGCTTATCAAATTTATCGATGCACCGTTTATCAAATCTTGTATAATGAACTAGTAAACTGAATTAAAATAAACATGTTTATTTTGTTGATTGCTTTTCATTTACTGAATAAAAATTGATTACGAGATTAAAAGTATATTACGCATCTAAAGGCCGCAAGTGGGCGTTTATCTCCACTTTTGGCCCCAGATACGTAGTAATTTTTGCAAAAGAATCGCGAAAAAGTAAACTTGTTAATCTAAAATTTAGAGCGGTAGCCGGACGAAAGCCATTTGCCGGTCGAAAGTTCTTACTTTCATGCTGCGCAGATATCGTCTCAAAACATCAACTTTCGGTTTCGTGGCCCGTACGTGAAAATAGTTTATTTGTCAACAAGGGAGGTTGAACAATTTTTCGCGTCGACCTCCCATATTTGACATATTCTTTTTCGTACTTTGTGGGCGCAAAGAGCTATTTCATGAAATGCCCATGGTGAGCGAAGTGGCTTTTCGCGCTCGCTAGTACGTAAATTTAATTGAGGTCTGATGAACACATTAACATTATTTTATTTCCCATTATATAGTCAAGAAAAAGCCAATTTTATAAATAAATCAACAATTAGTTAAATTTTGAAAAGAATTGTTGTTGATTTTATTAAAAAATGCATATTCTCTCGAGTAATAAAAATAATGTTTTATTAAATGAATTTTTTTATCTTAGTAAATGAGTTATTATAAAAATGTATATAATGTATATTTAAAAGTTTCTTATATTTTAAATATAGATATAACTTACACCTTTTTATGAACAATTCAATCCGCTATAATTAAGCCAGTTTTATAAATAAATAACACATTAGTTGAATTTTGAAAAAAAATTGATTTAACTGTAAAAATACCCAAGTTATGATGATTTAAAAATCGATACCGTGTTTTTTAGGGGAAATGTAAGTTGCTCCAACACGATAAACTCATTAAAATAAAGATATAATGTAAGTTGCTTCAAAATAAAAAATGGCAGTATTTTTGCCTGTTCTTGCTGTATACACTGTAAAAATGTTATACACTGTTAAGCAATTTTAATGTAATACGTCTGTTAGCGTCTATGCGGGGGCGGAACCGCGAAACCCGCCGCAACCCGTTCAACGCACGAGCTCACGTAAAACCGTGTAATAAATTAAAAAGAAAGAATTGTCCACG
>JABFPM010002580.1:0-16315 GCA_022817325.1 Idris sp. 1 HC-2018 | reverse complement strand
ATATACAAACGATGCTTGATTTCGATACTGTCCGACAACACTGGCTCGACATTAGATTAATATTATCTATCAACATCGTCTAACGACATTGACTTGACATAGGCTACATAATGAATTCGACATCAGTTCAACCTTAGACAACAACATGGGCTGCCAAGATTGACTTAACCTCGTCTCGATTTTTAATTTTAATTAATACTCGGCAATTTCTGCCTGGGTATATGTTTGTCTTACATTTATCCTTTTTATATTATTTACTCCAATAAATACTTGGATTCTGGACTTCACTGCTGTTATATGCATAGATCAAAAACATTGATTCTTACATCACGGACGAAACTTAAAATTAACATAACTTACTGTGCTTTCAATAGTTATAAATGTATTTTTTTTTAAACAGGATACCAAAGTAAGAACTAGCAATGTTTAAAAGTGTTCTACTTTGTTCATAAATGATTTAAAAATAAATAATCATCAACATTGTATTATGCATTTATTTATAATATTTATAATACAAATTGTTATAAAATTTTATCTTACCTAAAAGTTTTGCCCTAAACAAAGCAGACAGTTCACTGGGAAACTTTCAATGAAAATTAGACACTGAAAACCAGCATGTGCTAATATTTTCTCGTTAAAAAAGTTGATAAAAATGAAAATCATGCAATTACTACCTAAGTAGCAAAATGGATTTCAAACTGAAAATTGCAATTACACGCATTTTCTCTCAGCCAACAACCCCACTTTCTATTGGCGGAAAAACTTATTCCTTGTGCAACAATTTAAATGGAAAAGCGGAGAAATTGCTTCACCAAAGACCACCTAAAGTAAATTGATTCAAATTAGTTCCCAATAGCGTGTAATCGTGCGTTCTCGTAGAGCGCTTGGTATCCATCTATTGCAACGTAGATATACGTTTATTACAGTGCTCGCCGCCTAATACTTAGTCTGATAGGTGATATAACAGCGGAATTATTGGCTTACGCTTAACGGGTGATCTCGCCCGCGATTTGCAAGACGTCTTATGGCATACGATGTGCTTTGGAAGTATTAAGTTATTTTCGTATTTTTCAAAACACCCAGCGGTACAGAATAATGTGCATCTTTTGCAATTGCTACGTCTAAACGATATAAACTTGTAGTTTGCATGACAAGCAATCGAAGAAAGTACCACACATTCGATAAACATATTAATAAAGGCAGACCGGATGAACTTTACGGTGATGAAGTTTAAATTTATAATATATATACAAGCACGATACACTACCATATATAATAATGCAACTTTTCAATTTCGTGGTACGCTTTTATAAAGTGTAATTCATTAGTTGCTTGCAAATTATAAATTAATAATAACTATATTGAAAAATTATGAATACTTGATGGAATAATGGAGAGGTATAATGAATGCAGGTGCAATGGTACTGCTCGCTACTGCTACGAACTGTAATTTATGAATTAATTCTGAAAACGGAATTGCGTTTTGATGTGAAAATATGGAAAATCATTAGTGTTACTGTAATTATACTGGTTCCGCATCTATTACAGTAATTTATTTATAAGATATTGACATCTTATACCATTTTCACTTATTAATCTTAAAACTATTTTTAAATTGATATAATGACAATCCTAGAACAAATATTTTATTTAAATCAAAAATTTAATTGTGGCGTCTTACAAATATTCAAATTCTTGAACCGTTTACTTATTCGATGAAGGTAATAAAATATAAAAGTAGTTTAGGGATATATTTTTGGTCCGATTAATCAGTCGACAAACATATATTCTCAACAACCAATCTCTCTTCCGAATGGCAATCAAGTTGCGATCATGAAGAACGCCCGGTAGTACAGATCGGTTATAAGGCGCGCACAAGGGTGGCCCGATGAGTGGCAGGTAGTGTCTGAAATCCTCATCGCTGTCCAAGCACAGTGGGATTCCTTGCTTATTCAAATTGGAGTTTTGCAGAAAAAAAATAACTACAGAATCAAAGTTCATGAAGTTAAAAAATACAATTTAAGCAAAATATTTTATAGCCCACAAAACTTGTTAGTCTTATTCCAAAAAAATTGAGAAATCTGACACTAGTGATTGCAAAAAAGACTGAATAATTTGCTTATATTTTACACAATTAAATATTTTTGCATTATTTTTAACAAAAAATTTTTCTCAAAATTAAACTATATTGATTGCAGTGTGAAAAATTAGTGTATCATAAAACAATAGAAGAATAAGTATTACAGCAATAAATGAAGAGAAAAAGGAATCAAAATAAAAATGAGAAGAATATGGAAACGAAAGGTTATGTTGAAGAGCACGATATTATCTGGGGTATATAAAAGCAGCCAGCGTTGATTCCACATATAAGTGTTAGAATGGTTGGAAGTTCGAAGTATTTCAAAATTGTTGAAAAAGACAGATAAGAAGAACTATCGATAAGAAGAGCAAAATTTGGTGAACATTAAATAAGCAAACTATGCAGTTCAACGGTGAAATTACATTTTTCTAAAATCTTAATTTTAAATTTTAAATCTCCATACTATGTGAATACTTTTGATCAATTTTATTTTAAATAATATTGTTATATTTAAAATACCTTACAAAGAAAGATATTTTGGCACTGTACTCAGCGACATTTAATTTTGATTAGTTACTGTTACCTACAAATAATCATCACCTAATTCAACTAACAAGAACACCATGTTAACAAACTATGCTTCTATCTTTGCATGTTTTCATACAGTTACGTTATACCATATAGAATTTCTTTCAATAACTAGCAGTCAATCAGACACTCAAATCTCGTTAATTTATCTTCCAAGTGTGTCTTGGAAGCGACGAAACCTGCTGATTCAGAGAACGAGTCATTTTTTACGATGGAGTTTATTTATTTTGCGCTGTTCGGGCTGAGCCGATTATAATTGTAAATGCTACTATAAAGCAAGTTTGGAATGAATTGATGACGCGAAGGGTGAGCTTCGCGTGTCCGCGGGGGGCAACTGCCGCGTCTTCTTCTTGGACTTGGTGTTGTGAATGGCCACAGAAGAATAGGCTAAGCCCTCGAGCACTAACCGGTACATAGCATTAAATCATCATTGCTGTCATCATATTCGTTATGCGTCGCTTCTCCAAAACACTTAGCATAGCCTTCATTTATATTAATATCGTTGTACGAATTGATGGCAAAATATCAATTTTAATGCAAAAGCCAATGATTCTTAAAAGTCTAGGCATATTTAATGTGCTTTGCGAAAAATTAATTGGTTTCAGCGACTAATCGCTTGGATGTTTAGTTTGCACAAATAAATGGCTACCACATATTATATTGGCTGGTTTTAAAATGCGACTGACAAATATTATCATCTCTGAGACGTGTTTTTAAATTGAGATTATGATAATGTTACTTGTAAATATTTCAATGAGACAGTTGGATATACTAATTTATAATGATTGAGAAAGTGAGAGAGAAAGGTTCGCAGCTACAAAACTTGGTAATAATCGGCGCTGTGCCGCTCATGCATATTTCATTTTGGATACCTCTGACAAACTTTAACAGAGAAAACAGTTTTTATTGAAAAAAAGTGAGCTCAAAAATTAAGATGAGTCAAATTAGAGATTCAAATTAATAATAGACCAACGCAAGTAAGAGATTTGTCTTCAAATATGAATGAAAATCATTCATGCAATTTTGTTCTTCAATCAATGAAAATTAATTATTCATGGAATGATTTATACAATTTATGAAGAAAATATGAAAAAGAAAATTAATACATTTTTTTGATTGAAACTTATTAAAAAGCATTTTCGAAACAAAAATTTTTAATTGTATTTACAAATGACTTCAAAACTTGTAGACTAATTTTATTTATAGCTTAAATATTTATAATAAAATCAATTTTGTAAATTTTATTAATTCATACATGAGACTATGTATACTGAAAATTTAATGAAATTAATATTTATCATCTTGAAAATGTAGAATGAGAAAAGATTATCTATAATTGATAATAATAATGATAACACATTTATAATCAAGACAATTTCAACAAGAAATTTATTGAAACCAATATTGAATCAATTTCACTTAATCATTAAATAATACTTGAAAACGAGGAAATAAAAAATGTAAGTATAATGTAGACGCAGTTTAAGATGAAAACTATTTTCATATATGAATAAATAATGTTACGGACAACAACAAAATTACGGACGAAATTACAAGAGACAAAAATTTAATCTGTTATCAAATTATTTTATCAAAAATATAATTTACGAAAATTCAATTATCCAAAAAGGATATAAATAAAATTAAAAATGAAGAATCCCCAAAAATTGATTAAAATCAAAGAAAGGACGATTCCTCTTGATGTACAGGTATAATAAACATGAAACTTTCAAAATGTAACTTAAATAATTTTACTTCTTGTCACTTAGCATTTCGTATAAATGCGTTATAATATACGAGGACACATTAATTGACTCTCATAATAAAAAGTTTATTAAAACTTGTTCAATTGATTCTAATACATAAAAATTTTTAACTTTAAGCTACGTTTGCTGTCCAAAATTTACATAAACCGTCATAACTCTTGCACATGATAAACGTTCGGTTGGTCCTCCCGACAGGGCGACCTTGGCTAAAATGACTTTTACATCCTTGAAAGAAACCTACCGAGCGGATGCTACCGAATGAAATAATATCACTAAGAGTGTCGTAAACCGAGTGATTTGCAATGCCTTTAGCGCTCAAGGAACGGCGCACATTTTTCATGCAAGACGCAGGAAGCACGGCGGATTTATTTTTTCTGTTTTTTCATCAACGAGTTGTTTAAGGCTCGTTAAGACCGGTCCCACAGTCCACGATCATACCACATTCGGCAATGACTAATTATTTTTCAAACTCTACACAAGCAACAGTCGTTATTTCCAATCACTGATTTGAGAAAATGAATGTTTTCTGCGTGACGCAGTTTATGTACCATGAATCTACGACTTCCTCATAATCAGCAAGACAAATCCTTCATGTTGATTTAAAGGTTTTACTTGTCTTTACAATAGTTATAACAAAATTACACTTAAGTAACAATAATAAAAAACGAATAATAAAAAAACTTTCAAATTATAATTAATTCATCAATATTATTTTATAAGAAAGTTTTTATTTTGCAATAAAATTATATTTAATTTTCTTAAGATGTGAATTATTTATGAAACTATTGAAAGAATAAAATGACATCTAAAAAAGTGGGTTTGATTTTATTTCTGATCTATATCTCACTTCGTTGAAAGCCAATAGAAATGCATGCATTTTTAGAAGAATTATGAACAGGTGTTTTTTAGTATATATTTATCTTGAAAATCTATAACCACGCCTCAGATGATTCATCACCCACATATCAATCAACATTTTCAAAGGCATCAGAACTTAAAATCTTTTAACAACAAAATTGAAAGCTTTGATGTGAATAGAAAAATCTTGTCTGCATCATTGTCAATTGCGTATTTTAGAGTGATAATCGAGAGAGGACAACAATATTGTTGATTTAAAATTTTAAATTTATCCATAGGATTACAATGAAAATATCGTGTGAGACTCCCGAACTTGTGACATTAAAAAACACGCCCGCAGAATCTTTCATTTTAATTGTCACGTCAAAAAATTTGATAAATAGATACGACAAAAAAGTAGAACCGTTAATGCCATGAGAACTAGGATAATAGTCGCATTGTGAAATTATTATATTTAATTTCAAATAATACAAAAAAATGCTGATAATAATAACTTTTTCAGTTTAAGAAATTGATGAAAAAAAAAATTAATTGGATTAATTAAAATTCCCAGCTCAATTTCTCTGCAGAAAATCACTCATCGAAGGAAAAGAAAAAAGTACTGATACATAACTAGAAGGCATTCATTTGTCGCATCGGTAATTATAAGAAGATTTGACCCCGGTCACAGTCCAGAGTCCAGATATATTTATACATCCCGGCTACGTGTCAGAAAACTACAGGGAGTACGAGGTAAACTAAACGCCAGTTAATTATTGTCTTCCCCGTCGTCTCGGATGCACCCGCAATTCTCAGCAACAAGGTCCTCTCTACTGCCTTGGTAGCATTCAATTAACCTCATACCACGTGAAATATTATTGTTCCCAACACAAAAAACAAAATCTTCTCTTTAAAAATTGATTATATTATTAACAAACGAAACACTTAAGAGTACTTTTTGATGAAATTTGTCATTTAGAAAAAGGAATTTTTTGTATATCTAACTCCACGCTTCAATTAGGGTTGTCGAGTTAAAAAGCAACCAAAGTCAGCTACGCGTAAATGAGAGAGAAAAAGAGGTGAAAGTAAACGGAAGCAAAAGAGACATTATTTTAGGTCAAAGCCGGGAGAATAAGATGGCGCGAAGCAGAGAGGGTGAAAAGGTGACACTAAGCTGCAAGATAAGAAGCGCTGCTGAATTGACGGAGAGAGAGAATGGGATTGCGAGGGAGCAGCAGGAAGGTCACGGGAATTGAGCGGACGGGGGTGTTACAACTCGGCGAAGCGTGTAATTGAGTTCTGTGCACGATCGCTACTTTATCGACCCCCTTATCCAGCGTGCTGCTAATACACACGTACAGCACCTCCCTTGTTTTTAGCCGCCTCCCTGACGTCTCTTTCTGCTGCCCACGAAACTTCGACATCTCTGGCGCCGAATCGTACCGATTTCACGACGACGGACGACACCTTTACACCACCACTTGGTGGCAGAAGCCAACTGTGTGTCAGCGTCGCGCTGAAAATTGATGACAACGATGTCCCCATTTCAACTATCGCTGAGAACTGCCAGTTCTGTCGATACGACAATTCGGAAAATCGAAATTACAAGGATAACATAATTTTTCGTCTTGAAGGAAAATAATTTGCGCAATTTAAAATGTAATTTCTTCTAAGTTGAAAAGCAGTTTTATGTTTAAAATATGGAAATTTATTTTTTAAGTAATTAAAATAATTTACAGATTTGTGAAGATGATTTTTTGAAATATCGAGAGGTATTTAGTTTTTTTAAATATTTATTAAAATTTCAGTGAAAAATAAATACAAACAGAGTAACGATACCACATTCCAAGACTATTAGAGTTTTAAATTTGAAACTATTTTTGCATTAGCAACCTTAATCAATTCTTAAACTATAATCATTACTCATGTACGTATAGATCATCAAATTAAATTACCTAACCATGATTGAGTTATAGTTCTATTACATAAACTGATCAAAATTATATGCTCGCATTGAAATTTCTGCGATCAAATCGAGTTTCGATATTATTGAATATTTCCGATTTCTCATTTTTAATGAAAAACAGCAATACAATATACTCATTACAACATTAAAATTACATTTACAAGAAACTAGATAGTCATTTTGAATTATTTAGATATGTATTTAGTTATCCTTCAGTAGATTTGTGATGTATACTTTATAATTATTGATTCCCAAATTGAAGTTTCATTCATAATTTTATAATAATATAAATTAATTAATTTGATTGAAATCAATTATTAAACCAAATTCTACATTTTTTCTCAAAATTAGAATATTATAATACACTATAATAATTTTGTCTAATTGTTTAGAATTCACCCAAGTAAAAATTTACTCTAATAAGAAAACTTTAAAAATCGGCTAAATGTTATAGACTGAAAGATAAACTTAAAAAAATCTTGGCTATCATGATTTAATTTTGTGAAAACTTAGTAATGTTTTCACGAAAAAAATTAGTGATAAAATCATAACTTTCTTTCAAAATTCATTAATAAATATAATAATTACAACTTTATGTATTATTTACAACACATTTTTTCATATTTTGTTTGCAGCTTCGTTATTATCCGTTTTCTGCTCTCCTTTTGCACTGCATAAATTCAAATTAAATAAACATTATCTGAGATTTAAAAAAAATCTTAACACAGTAAATTAAACAAGAATTGTTCAAACGTTTTTAGTTCTTAGATATGTTTGATTCTACAAAATTAAAATGGATATTAATAGTTAAATTCAAACATTCATTTTATACTCGTTGTATAAAAATGTATACTCTAAAATAAAAGTACTTATTAACATACCTAACTAGATAAATTAACTTATTTCTTTTCATCATCATGAGGAATAATCAAGACAATCATATGTGTCTGAAGTTTCTTGCTGTTTGTGTTAAACTAACTTTTATTCTTCTTTTCCATTTTTTGAATATTTCTTGATCACATTCTTTAATACATTTACTTAACATATTAACAATACCAATATTTATTTAAATTATATTTTTTACTGTTTAATTTTCAGGGTATAAACAAAATTGTAATATAAACAATTTTATAATAAAAAAACTAGACTTGCGCTGTGTATACTCATTAAGTTTATTGAATAATTTACATTTTACACTCAGAAAACTAGATATTTAAATTGAATATCTAGATATTCAAATCAAATATCTAAGATATTCAATTCAAAGTTGAACAAAAACATATAAAATTTACAAATTCAATCTGTTTATGCCATTTAATTAATGCGTATTGTTGTTCAAATAATTATTGTTAAAAAATATTTAAGATTAATATGTTTAATCTCGAAATACCTCTTTTTGAAAAATGACAATACAACGAATAAAAATCTTCTTATTTTCGTCGTTTTTGTTAAAATTAGGATATTTAAATTGAATATCTGATTTTCAAAAATCTATTCTACTTATCTAGAATATGAATTTAACAATCTAATTCTCTGAATGTAATCACTGATTTTTAATGGTTCATTAAATAGTTCGTCGGAAATAGCGTTTACAGTAGGGATAAGTAACTTTTTCCTTAATTTCCTTACTATTTAAGATTTTAAATAATAAAAGCAATTGGTTTTCAATAATTTATCAATAATTTTCTCTAGGTATACAGTTAATCTGTCTCTTCTCCAAATATTATTATATTATCTCTCCAATTAATATTAAATTCCATTTACATATAATAAAAAAAAAAAAAAAGCAAAATCATTATTTTAAATAACCTTATTTCCATTGAGTCGTTATTATTCCACTAATGATCTCTAATTTCCAAGTAGATTTCCCCTATTAAACGTTTTGTATTAAAATGCGGAAGGTGAAGAAAGCAGTGAAGCATCAATGCAGATACAAGGCATGTTCGCTCGTTTACCTCGGCAAGGAAGAAAAAAAACGTCGCAAGCCCAGAGTGTAATAAAAACGCGGGGGGAGGAACGGGTCGACAAGCGGAAGGCAAAAGAGCAAGAAAAGAGTCTGAGGACACAAGCGGAATAAAGTCGAAAAATAAACGACGATTAAGCCCTTCAGTCCCGCGAGATCCTTTAAAACATTGCACTTGCTCGCGCTCGATGTGCATAATAGAGAAATGATTTGATTAAAATGTAAAGGAGCTTGAGCCTTCTGTTTGCGCATTTCACGGTTCGCCTGTAAAAAGCTCCAGGCATGCGTTAGACAGATGGTAGTCGCCGCACTCAATGACCTGAGAAATTGGATCGCATTTTAACTCCCTTACGTTTCAAGTCTCGCGATATACAGATATATAACGGGAATAGACATAAAGTGCCGTCGTATACGGTGAACGCATAATACCGAAAACGTATACTTTGCAGAGGGAAACGAAATGCTCTGACTTTCCCCCTTTTCACGACAAAAAGAGCGCGACAGATCTTTGCTGCCTTAGATAAAGATATGTCTCCGAGAGAGTGCAACTAAAATTTAGACAAATACATGTGCACAAAATATCCCGATAAAAGAGACAAGCATTTTGCATATGACGCAGTTAGGAATACATTTTTCGCTTGCGAGAAAAGTTTTTATTTGCAGATATGATAAAGTGTTTTGAAAAAAGGAAAATATAGTAATGAAAATAATGTCTTTTTTTTCGTACACGTTTTTTTAAATTAAATTTAAATTTTCTTTAATTATATACATATATATTAATTATAATATCATCTGTAAAAGTTATCTTTGGTAACAAAAAATAGAAACTTTAATGCACCACTTAAAACCGCTGATGGTATCGTAATTAAAAATAAACATGAATAAAAATGTTCGTGAAAGCATTCTGACATATGATTATCACGCGCTAAATTGTCCGTGTCTGTTCCGTCAAAAGGCCAAGTAGCACTGATTTTAGCCGGCTTATTCATATCTTGAGAGGGAGGAAAAAAAATCAAAGGCCTGTTCTTCGGCTTGAGGACGCGTGCTTGCTTCTGAAACTTCTGTTCTTTCTAATACTCACATGTTTTTCTCTTGATAAACATAAGACTCGCAAGATAATCAGCATTTAGAAAAGATGGATGTAACAAGTTGTCGGACCATACACTGTTCTGGAAGACTCTTGACGCCTGATACTTTTCTTTATCTTTCAGGTCTTTTGATGTGCGCAACATCTTAAACGTTTTATGTTTTTTATATTTATAATTAAAAAAAATTCTACAAAAATCGAATTGTTTGCAGAAATACAAATTTAATTAAATACTTTTTTCAGTACATTTAAATTAATTTTAATTAGCAAAACATCAATTTATTTTCAATCTTATTTTTAATTATTGAATTCAATATTTCTATATATTATTTAGAAATATATTGTTTTTAAAGATAATTTTTAAACATGCTTCAGTATTCATCCTAAAAATTAATTATGAAAGCAATTCAACCAAAATTAACTAGAGAATATCACATCATCTGCGAATGGTAATAACCGATATAAATTAATAAAACATTATTAATACTCGACGGAGACAAATTATCCGAAATTACAATCAAGAATTTAATTATGAAAATTGGCATCACATGACGGCAATTTCACGTACACAATCGATAGACAAAAATGGCAAACATAATATGGCGAACCTTTATATAGCATGCATATCCGTTTTATACTAATTGAAGGTAAAACAATTCAGATGTAATTTTCGTTATGCTAGGGCCAATCATGAAAACAAAGACACATACAGAGAATATGGTTATTTGCCCTATTTGAGTTAAATCGTAGAAAGTTGATCATTTGCCTAAGTGACTTTTTCGTCAGGGGATCTAGTCCGCTTCGAAGTCTGTCCCATTTCAATTATTTATGGTGTTTCGTACTCATTGAACGTCTGTCGCGTTAAATTGAAACACTTTCTCAAAATATGATTGCTTACAATTAGCAACAGTAAGCATAAAACAACTTCCGGCCTAAAGAGCAATGAAATTGACACAATCATAATATAATAGGAACGTTTATAAAACACGCTTTGTTTCAGCAATAGCTCTCAAAACTATTATAATATTAAACTCCCCTGTGTGCGGTGAAAATCCTCTTGGATGCTAAACAAAACGAGAATGTCGGATGTTAATAAAGCCTGACTCGTCCATCGTATGTCGTAAACGTACGTGTCTAATTGTCGTAAAAGTAACCGCACGTGTAATGTCGTCGTCATTAGTAGAAACAGAATCAATGATAATTGCCAAGACTTTAATGGCAGTTAATCGTTAAATGGAAGATGATAGCAGTCAAAAAGAATTTATTATTAGAAGACTAGCAAATTCGTCAATTTAAGTTTCTTTTTAGGTATAGGACTATCACGAAGCAGCATATTTTTAGGGCACAGAACTTTTTTGAAGTTTCCTTTATAATAAAATAAATGTTATTACAGTAAAGTTAGTAAAGATGATATTCATATAACCAATGCTAGCAACTCTGAGTTCACAAATTCATTTAATTACCATTTATTTTTGTAATATAAGGTTATGTTCACTAAATTGAAGTTTTTAAATTATGTTTTGCTCGAATATAATAATTAAAATAAAAAGTATATGAACAAAGTTTTGAAAAAGATGCTCGGAAGGCATTCTGAAAATGAACAAAAAGAAATTTGTCAAATGATAAACTGATAATACAATGAAAACCTTTTTAATAAAATTGACATTGGAAGTAAAAGTTACTCGTACATTTTTTTTAATTATTTATTGACTTGTATAATAATATCAAAGTATTATTGATTAATACGAAACTCATGGTTTTGGTATTTCTATCTGCATACAAAATAACTTTAGTATTTTGCCGAATAAAAAGATAATTAACAATACTTCAGGATTTTATTATTTATTATTGTTAATCACGTGAAATTAAGCAAAAAATTTTTTATATAAATTTTGGATCTAATGTTGCTATTTAGAAAAAAATGTGATATTTTTGTTAAATATAGAAAGGTACACGTAAAAAAGGAATGATTGAAATTCAGTACTTTTTCGCGGAAAAATAATTTCTTTTTTACGTGTATACTATGTTATGTTTTAATCTGAAAAAATCTGATTTAAAAATTAATATAAATATTATTTTATAATTTCCACTTTAAGGAAGTAGCGCGAGGAATCCCTAGTTATTTAAACGTATAATATATATATAAAAAATAACTTATTTCATCTTTAAAGAATATAAAGTTTCTACTTTTTTCGAAATTGACAATAAAAGTAGACAAGTTTATTTTTATCAAATGTCTCAATATGTGACGATTTAAACCTCAAAACTAGTGTTTTTTAACTAATAATTAACATACTAAATTAACTGAGAAAATGTATAATAATTAATAAATAACCATTCATAGGTGATATTGGTATACCATGTATAAAAATCTAACTGCTATTAAATGTGGTATATTAAAAGAATCTGAAATGACTTTTTAGTTTATTAAATATCTAATAAACTTGTTATCAATTTGTTTGAAGTGATTTTTATCTTTATTCTCTAAGTTTATGTAGAAAATAACTCGTAAACTTCTAAAGTGGCCATTCACTGGGTCCGGTAGCCAATTTGATTTAATTTCATAAATTTAATTGTAAAAGTTGCCCAGTCACAATATTACGGTTAAAATTTTTCGGTCAAAATAGGTAGGATGAAGGGTCTGAAATAAATTGATATTTAGTGATGTTTTGTGCTAAGCTTTTGAGTGCATGAAAGCATGTTCCGGCCCGCGATCGCACGATTCATTTGAAAAGAAACCACGACACTTTTTTGGCTGGGGTAAACCACAAGTACATTCCATTATAATGGTTTGACAGTGGCTTTCACAAAACGCGTCTGTCTGCCCTCGCTCGCAGACATCGCGCCCTTCTTTTCTTTCACGCTTGCGCCGTCATGACAGCGGGGTGTGGTGTGAAACCTCCTTAATTCCCTCTCCGGATTAAGAATGGCCTGGCCTGTCAATAGTCTCGGAGCTCTGCAACAATTTCTTATTCTCAAAAGAACTTTTGCAAATCAATACCCTCATACGGAAGCGTTTTTAACTCAGAATGATAAATCGTATCTTATTCAGTCGAGATGAAGAGCCCGTAGAAATTAATGTAGTGTGACAATTTTGGAAAGTAAACAGTTATGTACAATGATTCATCGCTTTTTCATAGAAATTGTATTTTGAATTACAATTGCATATCAGCATCACCTTTGTTTGTTGACATAAGCTTATCTTCATCGCGACAAATTTTTGTTGTTTGTTGTATATATAGTTGTTAATCTTTATGAAATGATTAATTGACATGATCGATGATAATTCGTTGAATTTTTATTATAAGAACACTGTTTTGTTAAAGTAGTAAAAGAAAATAAGTTTTTTTTTCCTACAAAATTTTACTTGGTTTTCATTGAAATGGTTTAATACAATTCATTGTAATTTATATTTATAAATGTACTTTTTATAACAATTTGTCATAGATAATAATTGATTTAATTTACAACGCAGCAGCAAAAACATTAAATTCACAAAAATTAAATCAACTTTTTGGTGATAAAATTTCATAAATTTTTTTGTGATTTCTGTTACAAAATCTTAATAACAGAAAATAATCAAACAGATTATTTGACTGGCAATTCACAACAAACTTTCAACAAAATAATTGTCATGCTTCTCGAAAAATCCCACGATAGCTGTATAAGTATCCGGAAGTGATCTGGACGATCTGGTTTTCGTATACCGCAAACAGAAGAAGTTTTAATCAAAATTTTTCAAATTTAAAACATACATTATGTTTAATCCAAATTTTTCTCTACAAAAATTTATTAATTAAACTTTTACCATACTTAAATTTCAACATAAAATCAGTACAACTTGCAATTAAATTTCTAAACAATAAGTTTCATGAAACTGTGAGGAAAATATGACCGATACTTGTCTGAATTACGTAAAACACTTTTAAGTGCCTCTTATGTTAAAACAGAAGTGTTTGATGGAACATTTTTCTTCATAAAGTGTCACATGCTATCAAGCATCTTCTCTAAAAAGTGTAAAAATATTTTTGTGAATTTGTTATTTCAAGTTAACATTTGGTAAACGGATTTTCAAAAGCTTAATGTAGGAATAAAGTGTAAATTTAATATTTATATTTTTAGTTAATCATCATCTGAAAATTCTTATTTTATATTTTAATACTATATGCCTGTTCTCATTTTTTGGTCCTCCAGTATCGTTTTATGCTTCCCACGGGAACGCTTTCCACATATTTATATACATGGGCTTGGCTTATCTGGACCACAAGCTTTAAATTGGTGTGCAATTTACGACGTTCGCGAAGTTCCTTCTTCTCCACATGCTCCACTAAAATAACTGTATTTGTTAGAATTTCAAGATAACGAAACACTCGACGAATCATTATTATTGCAGCAAAAATCCCAGCTGAATTAACACAATTCATTTAATTTTTTTGTCGCAAAGTTTGGTTGTATGGTGATTGATAATCTGAAAATTTTCAGATAAAAGAACTTAAATTTGTATTTATATCTAACTGTTTAGATTTTTCTGCTGAGATATAAGAATTTATAGAGATACAGGTTTCCCATAAACTATCAAAATTCAAAATAACCAAAACTATAACTTTTCAAAATTCAAAATTAAGAAGCTGATAACAGTTATAATAAAAAATTCACAATACTTCAGATTAAATTATTTAGAACAAAAACATTGAAATCAAATACAATATAGTTGACATTTTTAAGCTAATATCGTACGACTTCAAACCCATCTCATCATAATACTCAAAATCCTTATATCTCTCGCAATCTGCCAAAGACAAGCACTAGACTCGCACACACTGAGAGAATTATGATTTTCAAAATTATGGTCAATGCTAGTAAACTGAATGCATGAAGCACTTATTAGATTATATTCAATCACCATTTAAAAAAAACTAGCAGTGATAGAATTTTTTAAATATTGTTTAAAAAAGTTCAAACGTTATTTGAAAAACTTCTAGCACCGCTATAGTTCTTTTAAATAATGATTAAATATAATGTAATAAGTGCTTTATGCATTTAGTTTACTAGCATTGATCGTAATTTTTAAATTCATAATTCTCTCAGTGTATGTATTATTTTGGAGCACTTGCCTCCCCCAAAATCCACCCCTCTGGCTCCAATTTTTAAATACGACGAAATGCCTTCATAAGATGTACCACCCTCTAAAATTGCACCCAAATGCGACTATTTCTTCTGGTACTTGGTTTAAGGACTCCTAAAAGTAAATGAAAACATCTTCAAAATAAATTTCTCAAAGTTGTAAGTAACAATATGTATATGGGGTCAATTCGTTTTATTTATTATTTCCCTTAAAAATTGGAGAACAAAAAAGATATAAAAAATTACAAATAAGTAGAATAGGGCGGCGTTTTATATAAACCACAGTATAAAAATGCTCTAATCTAATGATATATTTATATTAAAAAAATCTAGTTCAAATGCAAATTGTGAAATTTCTTAAATACCAGGTTGTAAAGGGATTGTTTCAGTCTTCGATAACTGTGTCGTGTGCCGAGAGAATTGAAAATCTATTAAATATTCTTCTTGTGTAAATTTCAGGAGTCCTTTTGCACGCAAAGATAACGAATAATTATTATATATTTTAAGTCATTTAATTTCAGATTAACTATGTCATATTGTCAAACTAAATTAAATTATTTCCTATTGAACTTTAAAATGAATCAAAGTTTAATTTATTAATAATTCTGTCACATCAAAAGTTATTTCTAAAATTGTAACTATTTTTTTGACTATTATTATAATAATTTACTGATAATTTTGAAATGACATTTTTACAGCAGTTAAATTTTCAACTTTATGACAACTTTGTTTGTAACTAACTTCAGTATTTATGAAACTTTTTTTTAAATTTATTTTCATTAACGCGATGTCGAACGGAAATTTGCTGTCTCTCTCACACTTTTAGTGATATTTCAAATTATTTCTTTATTGTAATTAATTTTGAAAAAACGGCAATGTACCACCCTTGGCATTTTATGGGAGA
>JABFPM010002579.1:0-16317 GCA_022817325.1 Idris sp. 1 HC-2018 | reverse complement strand
GACAAACAAAATCATTGATCAGACTTACTTATTTTAACGCAAGTCATTTGAACACATTCAATTGGTATCACCAAACTTTTAAAAGAGAATTTTTTTCCTGCTTTTTTGTTTAGAAGTCTATTGTTTGCTGTTTGTAAATGTTATCACTTTTTTAAGCATATTAATCATATCGATGTTAATCTCATTGACAACTAAATTTGTGCTCTTAATTTTTAAATCAATATACAACCATTCTTTTAAATTTAATTTTATTTTTGCTCATTAAATTTTCGAAAAAAATTTAATATCATCTAGTATCTTTTTGCAAAAAATATTAATTAAAAATTGAAAATTATCAGTTTTTAACTTTTTGTACACAAAATCGTACATAAATCTGATAATAATAGAATATGTTTTCATTTCTGATTAGCCCTGATTTTCTCTGACTAAATCCACAACTCCGGTAAGAACAATTATCGGAACATAAATAGCATTCATTGCGAATCCACGTGGCTCTGACAAAACGAGGGTTATGAATAAATAACACAGATGAGATGGCAAAGATGATGTTAGTGTTGGTGGACGAAAGTAACGATGGTTGGGGTAATGCGGTAGGAGCGAACGCAAGGCCCACCAGCTATGAGTAATATTGCGGGGCATTTCCACCCCAGGGAACGAGGGGTGTGTGTGGCATTGAGAGTGAAAGAGTAGACCGTTTTCAGCGCAAGACAAACAAGGTAAGCGGAAAAGAGAAAGAGAGGGTGCCACGAAGGGAGGAGCACCGATCCATCAGCGTCCCTCCACCCTTGCCTTTCCGCCACTCTCATTTTTCTCCACGTTCCGCGCTCCATCATTCCGCGTCACATCCGCCCTCTTTCATCCTTCCCTGCGTACCACCCTCTCCACATTCTCTAACGCGGCTTCCTGTACTTTCCTCGGCTCTGCCAACCCACTGATTGCACTTTCCAAATTCATTACGCGCGTTTGCCCTTGGATATTGCAACTTATATTCTTTATGAATTAACTTGTAGCCAAGACTTTTAATGCCCTAACACACTTTTCTGTCTCAAGAAAAAAAAGAATGTATCTCAAATTAAATGAAAATTGCTTTACCACTTTTCATTCCATTATCCTAATGTTTAAGATCCTGAATTTAATCTGCAAAAACTAACTTGACGGATAGCTGCACAGTGAGCTCTTCTTGATGAATGATCAATCAGAGTCGATAAATAATTTACAACTATCTTAAGACCATTTCTCTAGGCTCACTGCTATTACATCTTGCACGATTACATCTCTTAATACATTGTCATGTGCTGGTAGCAATGTAATGCACAATAATTCACGAGACGTAATAAGTCTTAGACTCGCATTAGCGAGATTCCCCGCTCTCACGGGTGTCCCTTTTTTAAATTTCTCAAACTAGCAGCAGCACAGCCGTGTGCAAAACGGAATGGTCGAGCGATGTGCCACCTCTATAGTAATCATCATCAACATCATCATTATTATCGCTGCTACTCTTCCCTGGCCCCTATTCCATCTCATCTCATTTCATCTCTCGACTTGTCTGAGTCGTAACATTGCACACATTACTATTAGCTCTGGTAACCATTGCAGTAGCAACTGCATCTCAACGTATTCTTTTGTATACTCGATAATGCACATTTTTCTTTCACTAATGCGCCATCGCACTCATTAGAAGTTACACATTTTAATTGCTTTTAAGTTCAATCCTTTTTTGTCTTCAAATTCGGGTTGATACGAAAAACCAGTTAAGTTGAAAATTAATAATATTCTAAAACTGAAGTTCACGTATTTTTTTTTCTTTCTTTCAATTATATAAAATTCAAAAACTCAAGCCAGATTTCTACTTGTGCGGTGTAATCAAATATACATTACAGTATGATATTCTTGTCCTGTCTTCTTATGAAATTTTTCATGTCCATTCAAAATCCAGGCTATCTACATGAGCGTTTCTTGTAAACGATGCGCCGAACGTTTTTTTGATATATCATACAAGAAACAGATGGATACTGCACTAAAACACATATACATTTTCTTAGAACCGTAATGACGAAACCTTTCAATAATATAAAGCTAATTAGGAATTTTTTTCCACCACGATTTCAATTAAATTGAAGGGGGCTTTTTGCGCAATAAGAAAATTAGCATTTACGGTGCAACTTAACACCATTTTCCGTGCAATGATCGAGAGCGAATGTTACTCAACATTTTGTTGCCATGACAAGAGCATCCTTATAATCGGTAATTACTTGGCCGCGAGCCATGCATGCAACGTGGCAATCATGATCGTCGACATGAATCAAAACAGATCGTACATCAGTGTAAGATAAGTATCATGCTGGCCAAAAAATCGCGATTGAACTCTTATTACTGAACAACACTTAATTGACTTGCACGTTGCTTATAATCATCCATTGGACATATAAGAAATAAATGTTAAGAAAGCTGAGAATGTGAATATAAAAGCTTTTTATCTACGAGTTTACTTTAATTAACTAGATTTGTCTTTTTCTATAAAAAAAAGAAGAAAAAATTGCATTCTCTTGGTGAATGAAAAATGACATGATTTAGGCCTAAAATTGGATCCATGAAGAAATTCCAAATTAAGCAGGCATTTCTTGTCGTGAATCTTGGACTGCGAAACATAAATATGCATGTCTTCATGGGTTTGAGAGTCGTGTGTCGTGATTGTTATATCTTCATCTAACTGAAGGTGGTAGGGTGGTCTGATAATACATTCAAAGTTGGACGTAGGATGTGTAAGAGACAGAAGGGGTTAGAGACCAGTCGAAAGAGGGACCAGAGAGACGACGGAATGAGCTGAAGCAGGGGCGAAGGGAGGTTTCTCGTGTTTCATTTCCTGAGCTCCTATATAACTTTGTGCTCAACTCGACACCAGATTAATAACGGCCCCACCTATCCTATTCTATCCCACCCCGAGAACAACTTCACCTTGTTGTGTGTACTCTTTACTCTTCCCTTCCTTTCCTCGCTCTGTCGCAAGATGTATTTATCTCGTACTGTAACCTTCTCTTTTCATCAACATATATTTGTCGCTCTCAGTTTTCTCGGTTGTTCATATCGAAACGCTACACGCTGCGAATTCTTCACGTGTTTAAGCTCATCTGACTTGACCATCGAACTTACGAACATTTGCTAGATAGTATTCGCTTATTCACATTGCCATATCATCAGCGAGATAAATAAGATGTTGCGATAATTTGTAGATATGAATATTCAAATAAAAAATTATTTGCTATCATTTGCGGTTGTATGTTAATTTTCGTTTGTAGATCTTAGATATTTCGAAGATATGATTTATGATGAGAAACCAAAATGATAGATTTCAAGAACTATTTTATATATATTATTTCGAACTTTGGTGTTTAAAGTTTAAGTGAAATAAAATGATAAGAAATAATTAATAACTCTGATATTTTGAGCTGAGCATACTCAAAGTGAAACTTGTTCAGCAAACAGACATACATTTCGCATTGGGGTTGTCCATATAATAGAAAGGGGTGTGATTAAAATCACATCAACTCGTCGGCCTTGCACGAAACACTCACGTTACTACAAAATACTAGTCCTTTCAATTACCCTGTGCTGCATAAAAATGTAGCATAAACTTGACGTCTACTTAAAATTTGTAATAACGCAAAAACCTTGTGCTAATGAGTTTATAATTGCAGCAATCCTTGAAGCTGTGCATGCAAGTAGCCCATTTCTGAATAATCTCCGCACATTTTGTTGCAGATGCGTTAAAAAGCTTGGTTTGTTTTTTTAAAATGAAAAGTTAGAATTTACTTTTTACATCGAATATAAATACTGAAAAATGTTGGTATTATTTTTTGTCAGTTGCATTACCAATTAGCCGTATTAATATGAAAAAGTTCTTGATATTTTTTCGTAGCGACACATTTTTTATTACTAAAAGAGAAAGGAAAAATAAGAACAAAAGTGTAGTCGAGAAAAGACGAATGCTGGGAAAAGTATGCTAGCGTTGAACCATTTCTGTCTCATTGTGGACTCCATTTGCGACTCTTAGATTGCTGGTGAAATATTTGCCGCGGTGATGGAAAAATCGCTATCGTAGGAAACTGGCAAAATAAAAGTAGCCACATTTCTCACTTTGGTCCCGGGAGCCGCCCCAACCCCCTTGAGCCCTTGGGCTGCGCGCGACTCGCAAAAACTGAAAAGCGATAGAGTGCCAAATATAGCTGAGTGGCTCCTGAAAGAAACTTGGAGACATTGATAGAGTTTTCGGTGTTTGCCTTGCTTGCGACAAATGCTGCTCGATTGCTTGAACGCGTTTATATTGTAAGCAACCATCTTCGTGCAATATAGAGCTTGTCCAAAAAAATGTCTTTTTCAGTAAAACAGCATTAATTTTTTATCCAACAACTAAAAATATTATGTCAAATTGAAATTCGGATTGATTTATTTAATTTTTATTGTTAGTTACTTTTATTTACTAAAAGAAAGTTCAAAAAAACAGTCAAAAATGTTTTACTCGTTTATGATCCGTCCCAAGAGGTTCGATAAACGAGGAAGAAAGTGATTTTCACGAGGGTAAAACAGAAAACTTGCGGAGTTCCCAATTTGGAGGCAAAAGTTATGGGTTATTCTTCATACTTGTCTAGTAAACAGACTTTTTCATCTCGTGTGGATTACTATGAGGCAAAGTGGGTAGAAAAAAAAGAAAGAAATCACGAACAAACGGGGCAATTCCTGTGGGGGTACCTTTCTGTTATTATAGGCTCAATTCAACAAACGACTTATTTCAAACGAAAATGTATCAGAAATTAAAGAGCAAGTTCCCGATTATAACAACCGCTTTCATCTTGGATTTAACAATTAACAAATTGCCAAAAAATATAAACAAATTAATTAATATTCTAAGAACAGTTTTAAGATTTTAATGTTCAAAACAATTTTAATTAACTCGAAATATCAAAAAAGTTTTATTCACGTATGAAAGCTGTTAATTAATTTACCTTGTCCTTGTAAGTTTATACGCTAGCCGCAGCAAAGTAAATAGGTTATGAACAAGAAATAAGGGGTACACGAAAGCGTAATCCTGGACGATCAGTGTGCGGCAGATTCGGTTTTAATGAGCCTCTGAATGATAAATGAGTTCGCGAGCGCCGCGTTCTATTCTGGACCAGAAGGGTGTACCTTGTATATAAAGTATGACTATAGGTCGACGTTATAGGTTGGTTGTAAAACACATATCCATCCACTTCCATTTCTCGTATCTCCGCGTGAAGCCTTCATCTCCGCCTACGATTCCTCAAAGACTACTCTCAGCTTGCAGTACTGACCGGTAGGAATTCAAAATGGCGAATATAGCGAAAGAGAAGAGCCAGTCGTAAGTGACAGCAATTTATTTTGCGACAGGACGTTTCAATTCGGCTTTCTAACCTGACAAGCGAGACATTGATCGAGTACGCGAGGTGGTACAACCTCTTCCTCTCTGTGAGCCGTAAGATTTCCTTTGTGAATTCGAGAAGAACGTGCTGTACTCGTCAGGAAATCCTTTACGAACACCTGATTGAGAAATTTGCGGATAAAGTTTGGCGCTGAGTATGTATAAAATTTCAGCAGCGATGTCTTCAAAATTTATTCCACCTTTAAAATCAAATTTAGTTTTTGAGAATGGCGTTATTTTTTCGTGAGGTTAAATGATAAACGTCTTCTGCTAAAAGCCGAAGGCAGGTTTTTAATTTAAGTTGAAATTCATCATAGTCATCTTTTCTTAGATTGACATGTCATTTATTGTCAAGGTGGTTCAATCAGGAAGATCTCTTTTGATGTTGGTTACGGGTTAAAGATACAAATCAATTGTGATAATTTCACAAACTCAAGGACAATATTCATTTTAGATGAAACACGCAACTTCGGGGTTGCCGAATGAACAAACGACTGGACTACCTGCCGACGTTCTCTCGTTTGCCAGCGCGTTACGTTATTAATGAGGGTTCGGAATTATTTGGGAAATGAAAGAACCAGAGGTTGCCCCGCACTGAAATGACAAATGCAAGGAAACAGGGGGGCAATTTGTACGTGCCACCAACCGACATATATACATTTCGCTATTTGCCTTACTTCGTCTTTCTGGCCTTCGTACATCCATTTGAAAAGTTTCTTTTTAATTTGTATCGCTCATGATCGCTGATTTAATTATAAATAGTTTTATTACCTCAAATCCATCGAAACTGAAGTTTTCACAACTCTAACCCCTTTTATTATATAATTTAATTTTCTTCATTTTGTATACAGTATCAAATTTGGTATATTTATATTTTGTTAATTTTCAATTCATCGTCTATTTACTGCTATTAGAATTTAAATTGAAAATAGCAGTAATAATATTTAAATTGAATAATAAATTATGCACATTACTAGAATCATGAATTAATTATCAAATTGATACACGCCAATTAATTATGGCCTGCTAAATAATGCATAAATCTTTCAATTTCATCTTATTCTACGATACATGCAGATTTAAGTAACTTAAGATTATGTACGTCGAATATACATTGCTTTCTTCTGGTCTATCGTGAGGCACTACATCCTACAAGCGAGGATCTTTTCGTTTCAGTAAATGCCGTGCATTCATCAAGCACTGCGGGCGCCTGACGTCTCAATCCTCTCAACCTACGCGCTATTCCCTCAACACCCACATATCTATGTACCCGTTAAATGTCCGGAATGGTAACGTACTCTTTGTCGCCTGCAATTGTATACATTACTTCACGCGGATTGCAAAATTAAACAAGTTCTTTTCCAAACTTACATCGAGACTTATAAATTCCCTGTCAATTATTGTTGTTCCTCTAATAAAAAATGTGTTCATTGTTTTAAAATATTTTTAACCGAGATTCATATTTGATAACATATTGTGATATACATCTATTAGTAATTGTTTGATTTAATCAAACAAAGCTGAACATGAGATATAAACTGATTTCGTTGTAAGATAAAAATAAATTAATACAAGAAGAATAATAGTTATTCCTCTTTTTTTATTAAACGCTTTGATAGATATGTATCTCCGCGTGCATTATTTCGTGTACCATAATCGTGTTTTTTGAGACATTTATAAAACTAAAATCAGTTTTGAAAAAATTCAAGTATTGTGTTTTTTTTTTTTTGTTTGTTTTTTTTTTTTTTTTTTTTTTTAATTATTAATGTGATAGTTGTTGAAAATTAATTAAAATTTATTTTTGGAAATAATTTAGCTTTTGATTTATGCATTCGTCTTCGAATAATTAAAACGACTGAGACTTAATTCGGAATAAACAATTCTAACGAGGGGATACCATCAAGAGTATCGATAGTCGTAATGATAACGACTATCCACAACACGTGGCTTCATTAAATGAGCTAAAGATTCAGTTAATGAGCAAAATAAGGAGCCGAGATGAGATTATTCAAAGTGTCGACATTGGTTCGTGGGTGTCAGACTTTCACTGTGTAGTCGAAGTGCCGCTGAAGTGATTGGCTCTCGTCGAGCTCCTCCCAGAAACCATTAGGCGCCGAAATGGAGAAACGACATTAATTTTAAAACCAATCCGATCAGTAGGCCTATACTCAAACACTATTTATGCATTTAGGTGTAATACTTGTGGTCAGAAATTTAAGGTTCATCGGCTGTCTTAATTACCCAGGTGTTTAGTTCTTTCCATTCAAAAGAAGATGACCTGTCAAATGACCCATCATTAATCAGTTTTCATTTTATTTGACCAATTATGTTTCCATAAAATTATATGCAAATATTCCTGGCTGAAATTGTATTAACTTCTCATCTTTCTCAATAATTGAAGATGCTGACCTATTTAGTTCCTAGATGATCTATTTTCCCTGGGCAAAAGGAAATGGTGAAGTTATTCAATTTCAAAAGGAATGTTAGGTGCAGTATGATTTCTGATCCTCTAATCCTTTTATACCAACAACAATTTAATATTTTCAACCGACCAAAAATGCCGAAATTATAATGAGCAATTTATACGTAATGTAGATCTTGAGAGTGGAAATAGGGTATGGTAGTAAGAAATGAATTTCGATGCAGAGTGGAGGGATAAACGGGGTAAACATCGCAAGAGCAACAAAGAGCCAGACCAAGCTCTGGAGTGAGAAAGAGGACTCTGATAAATACCTCGCCATTTCTCTTTGTACTCCCCGGCGAGAGCACAAACACAGGGCGGCACTCCCTGTTTCAACCGGAGCGAGAGTAGCTACCTAAACCTCTTGCTCCCTTCTTATTCCACATCTCTCCGTATCCCTTGTCGCTTTCGTATTTTTTCGATTATTCTTTTTACTCTTTCGTGCTTCCCTCGTCTTTGCATGATTGGGTCGTCTTTTTCTCTTGCTTATCGTCGTATGTTTGCATAGAACAATATTCAGAGCAGCAACACTCACTTGAATTGAACCACAACATTTAGAAAAAACATTCAAGAAAGGTTACACTGCATTAGCCACTTTCAACTGCATGACAATTATGAATTGTATGAATATAATTAAAGCTTTTTTTATTGGAGTGAGGATTTTTTTTGCATGCCTGAACTGAACAATTGGTTGAAGCAGAGAGGTGATAAATTATTTTGTATACTAAAATATTATGGTATTATTTAAAAATTTATAAATGGCAAGAAATAATTATTCAATTTTAATTTTCATAATTAGATTTTCAAAGTTGTAATTCGTTAAATATTACATCGTTCATATAGGATTTTACATTTTCGTAGAGTAAGTACAATTTGAAGAAATATTTGTTATAAAATTTATTATGAAATTTAATAAAAAAATTATAAATACAAGTTTATAATATTTTGTACGTAATTGTTGTAAACAAAAATTTGTGTTTATAAGAATCATTAAAAAAACATTACATTACAATTTGATTATTATATACATTTTTAGAAAAAAAATCATAAGCGTCGTGCACATAAAATATCAATCTATGTTATGAAGTGAAAATATTTTATCAAAAAGAACACAATTTTTCTAAATATTAAAGAACGATTTTTGGTAAATGAAGAAGACTAATAATACTGAAATAATTTAAGCGTAATAAATGAGCAAACATTAACGCTGTACTCGACAGTTGGCTCATATTTTCGGTGACGCTGGCAATGACGTGACATTATTCCATACCGCGTTACATATCACTAAAGCACGTTACTCTTGACAAAATCTTTGTTAAGGTGTATAATTTGTATTTATACGATGTATAAATATCTGCAAATTTATTAATAAATTTAAAATGTTCAAGAATAAAAAAAAAATTATATTTTGTAGGGTGATACGAAAAAGAAATTATTAGTAACTTATAGCAAATTAATAACGTGACTTTTGTTCTGTCGTATAATTTCGCAGCAAGAAAGCATGTTTTAAAATAATTTTTTATCTAAGGAAAATATTGAGCATAATCATTTTTTCATAAGTTTTTCCTAATTTCAGTTCATTGAATTTTTGGAAAGTTTTTGCCTGAAATAAATAGGTCCATGTTTATTCACATTTTTAACACTCACAATTTTCGAAACAGAATTTGAAAACAATTAATAAATAAAGTTGTGAAATGTGTAAAATTTTAGACTGAAAATTGTGAACGGTATTTTTGTATACTAAATATCAGAAATTTAGAACAATTACTCATTTTATTAAAATTAAAACCAACTCTCATATTATTGCAAAATACATTACGTCAAATATAGTTTATCATTTTCACTCAACACGAAAAGCACTGCACATTTAAAAAATTATATTCTTATTCAATTGGACTTATTCAACTGGAATATATTTTCTGTTTTGCTTAATTTTGTAAGTATGAGACTTGTTTCCAATAAAGGAACTCTTGAGAAGCTTATCCTGCAATCAGAAATCAATATAAAAATTAAAAAAATATGTTGATTAATTTTTTAAGATTTTAATGTCTTATAAATAAAAAATGTAAAAAATACATACAGAAGAAAACTCGTCACGTTTTTCGAATAACCCAGAACACTCTTTACTTCGAACATATAGCGATAATTCTGTTTTAGTTACAAAATTAATTAAACCTTGTTATGAATCCTGTAAAATGTTATTGTTGTTATTGGGTTATAAACTTCAAATTTTTTTTATAAATATATCAATAGACAAATTCCATAGACAGATTTCAAGCTATAATATTTTTAATCAGTGAATAACTTTGTTAAAACTTAAAAATTGAAAACTTATATTTAGTGTATTTTAAAGTACAAAAATTAGCTTTAAAAGAATTAGCTTAAATTTTGAATTTCATATTATGGTGGTAATTTAAAAAATTTTGAGTGGTTCCGCAGCTACAAAATTTGTACGTAACCCTTATTGGAAATAAGTATTTGCAAAAATTTAGTTGAATGACGTTAATTGAATGTTATTTAAATTTTATTTTACCACTTCTGCTCGTAAACTCATTTGAATTGTTGATAAAATTATTTATTTTAAGTATTCAATACCTCCCGACAAGAGTCTGACATTTTTAAAAATATCAGCTTTTTTTATTATAAAAACCATTATTTCAACATTTTTATTGCAAATGAAAATTAAATACTTTTGTATGTATTATTGAAAATATTAATACAAATAATTATAGGTTACCTGCACTGGATGACTTTCCTCTTTTATAAACTAAATGTATTACTTACAAAATATGTTCATAGAAATAAAAATATTTCTTTTACACGTGCGGTAAAAATGCCCATTTCTCTCATTGTTAAGAGTTGAAGAATATACTATTATTAATAAGTTATGAGTTTATACATGCAGGCATATCTTCCCAATTTTTTGTCTTGCATATCTAATCATTATGGTTTCTAAAGTGTATAATTATATTTTAAGTAAAGTTATCATTTTATAGTCCCGTTAACCAAGAAAGTATTGGATTGTATTGGATAAAACATTACATCAATATGCATTATTGTGGAATTTGTCATTTTCGTATTCAACCTATTTACAGATAATTTGAATTTGAATGTATCATAGTTCAATGTTGCATTGCAGTATTCATCAAAATATAACTTTAACTGCTATTTCATGTAGCATTTTCAAGTTAATTTTTTATTGTCTTACAATGATATTCGAACGTTGACATTTTTGGCTATTTATTTAATATAACTGGACGACATTTAAACTCATAAAATTATAGTTTATACGTCTAGTACAGTCCAGAACGAATAATTGTTGACGCAAAAAGGAATATTCATAATTATTTTTATTTTATAAATAAATAATATACACAAAAAGAAGTTTTTTAAATTATATTCGAAGTTTTTATATTCATTTATTATAGGATTATAATAGGATATTAAAAGAGGAATTATATGAAATTAACAATTTTAATCGGAGTTAATACATTTAAGGATATGTATACTTTTTTTTAATTAAAACATTAAATTTACATTTGAAAATGCTTTCTAATCAACTATTACACTATTTTATTTAATATAAAAAAACCTTATACAATACCTTACAGTTATAAAAAAGTTTTAACAAAATTCATATCCTATCAATATTTTTGAATCTGAAAAATTTCATCTTTGCGTCTAAATTTCTTGAGTTCATTATATATTGTTCTAGATGTATTTATAAACAAATTAATTCTTAAGAGGTAAAAAATATAATAATGTAAACAGTAAATGCAATAACGTAGTTTTTGATTCTAAAAATTAATCGATAATATGGCTCAAAATCGTTCAAAAACACAGTTTATGAACAAAATCATTGATAACAGATTTGATATTCATAAATACTGCCTAATGTTTTCTCGGTTAACGCAGTGTTAAAAAAATTCCAATGTTAAATTTTATTAAATAATACTTTATACCTGTCAAGAGAACCAGATTTTAGAATTTGTCCCAACATCAAGTAAGTTTTCAGGAAATAAATCAATTATAACAATGGAACTTTTTGTAATGTTCATATTTACAACATATTTTACCTGCTCAAAGTTGAAAATGTTTTATTAAATAACTTTTTTTAGTGAAAGATTTACAACATTGTTCACATTTATAGTTTTTATGAACATTATTCTCAGTTTGAGATTGAACATGTTCTGTCATATGTTGAGCTTCAGATAAGGATTTATGAATACGCTTATGTTTTATAAAATTACTTGGAACTGAAAAAATTTGTTTGCAAGACGAACATGTCTTGTAAGATGACTTTGTCAAGAATAAGATTTTTTAACAAAAATTACATTTGTAAAGTTTCTTGCCAGTGTGAATGCAAATATGGTTATTAAGTTTATATTCACAGCCAAAATATTTTTCACAATATTCACACGTATTTAATTTCTTGATCTTATGAGTGCGAAGATGAGCTGCCAAATTGTTTTTTTTTACCAAAAACCTTGTCGAAATGTTCACTCATATACAATTTTTTTCAGAATGATTACAATCATTTTTGGTATAAATGCTTTTAGAAATTATATTATCAATATTTACTCTAGAATTTTGGACATCCATTTTTGATTTCAGAAAAGCTGGTCTTTTGTTATTGTTTTATGTCTTGTTATGTCAAACATTAGTATCAGAAGAACTAATTATTTTTTTCTAACTTTCTCTGTTTTATTTCTTATGAAACATGATCTGTAAACAATAAAATTTTTAAGTGAACTCGAAGTATTACACTGAAAAAACAGGTACCTGGTATCAAGTGAAATATACTTGAATGAAGTGAAAAATATGATTAATCGTATTAAAGTATATCGTATACTTGAATCAAGTATATTTAACTTATTTCAGATGACACTCTTTTGATTCAAGTGCAAATATACTTGAGTCAAGTATATTATATACTTGGATACAGTGCGAAATTATTTGTCAGTGTATAAATAATACACAAGAGGGAATATCGGGAAACCTGATTTATATGAAAAAAATCATCAAACTTAAAAATTCCCCCATCTTGTCAATTCTGTAGTTACACGCATTTTACAGCTTCATATTTAAAATATGCTTCAGCTGAAAATGAAATTTGCTATTTCCTGTCATTCGAAATAACCTCAAACTTGAAAATCGTCATTTTTCGAAGAAGTAATTTCAGAAGGTCATAACTTTTTTTATATGTATCGAAAGTATCTTAAGTTTTTTTTACTCGGTTTTTTTTCTGCTTAAACGGTTTATTTTAATCTTAAATTAATGAAAATTAATATTATAATAAAACTGATTTGGTTTTAGAGGCAAAAAACCTACACAAAAATTAGCGAAAAATTCATTTTTGTTCAATCGAAAACAGAGCTATCTGGTGGCAAGTTTTCACAATTTCTAATGATTGGAGCATTAAGTATTAGAGATTTTAAGCTTTTTTTTTTTTTTACAAAATAATTTTTAATGAAAAATAAGAAAATTCAAAAAATTTTGAAAATTTGTCGAAGATTTTTATGATTAATTTTCCTTTAATTTGGGTAAAAATAAACCAGTTATAAGTAAAAAGAACCGAGCTCCAAACAGTGTTTAACTATGTTTTTTAATTAAACGTTACCATTTTTTTGATTAGTCAACCATTATTTGTTAAGAAATTATACAAATTCTAGCATTTTCTAGTAGAAGATCAGACATGTAACATGTTCAATCGCACGTACTGACTTTTCCGACCTACAATTTAATTATCTAACATTGCAGAATTTTAGGCTTTAGAAATTATGAACATTTTCAAAAAATTAATTTAAATTTTTCGATGATTTTAAAGAAAGTTATGAACATTAGAAGTTCTTATAGTTTATAAATTAGATTTATATTAGAAGTATAGTTTCTTCTGCAAGAAAAACCAATTTTCAGGTTTTAAGATATTACAGACGACAGGAAATCGCAAACATCCTTTTTAACTTGAGCATTTTGAAGCTGAAGCTTAAAACTTTTAAATGAAAAAAATTTTCAAGTACTTACAATATTGACATAGCTATGGTGATTTTTTCATACAAATTACTTATCCCGATTTTTTTTCTCCAGTGTATTAAATTATTGTAATGATATGTTAAGAAAAATAAAATTTTCTCGTACTAAATAAAAGTAAATTTTAACAAAATATTAGCATATATAAGAAATAGTATAAATATTCATACTTATATTAATTTAAATTTTAAATTGTAATTTATTAAAATTAATAATTACAATTTATTCATTAGTTATGAAAATTTTTTACACTTTCAAATAAAATTTTTAAGATTATTGCATAAAAAACCTATTATACAGAAATTTCTCATATAAAAATATACAGAAAAAGTATGCTTTAAAGTTTATAAAATTGAAATACTTTATAAAAAAAAACCTTAAACAAATTTTGTAGCTTGATTACATTTTACAACACCAATTTTGACAAATTTAATTAAAGTTGACAACTTTAAAATTTTTTGATATTGTCATAAGAAATAATGTATAACCTACAAAAATATAACTTGGAATTTATTTTCACTAAAACGGGGCTTCTAAAATCAATTAAACTTTAAATATGAACTTATTTATTTTAACGTTATAATAGTATATTACTTGACTAGACGGAGAAGTAAGGTTATCTCCCATGAGTGAAAGTGGGGCCACGAGCGAAGCGAGCGCCTCCTACTGTTTCCGACTAGTCAAGTACAATATTTTCTCTTACAAGTGCGGCAAATGAGCCATGTTTAGTGACAAAATAATTATTAAAATATAAGATAAAAATTACATAATCATTCTCACGAGCGAAGCGAGTAACAGGGTCCAGGGGCGGAGCCCCGGTGGGAAAGTTCGAGGGCTGAGCCCACCCCCCCCCTTTCCCCCGAGAAGAAAAATGTTAATGAAAATTTAAATGAATATTAAACATATTATCTTACAAATATTGCAATAAATATTTAAAAAATAAACGACAATTTAGTATATTTAAAATAAAAAATAGTTCAATTTTGTTAATTTTTAATTTAATTTTAAAAAAAATTAAATACAAAATTTTTTGAATAAATTCGAATCAAAAATCAGTTGAAAACAATTACTTAATTAGGAAATTATAAAATATTTAAATAAAATTTGGTATTAAAAAGAACAAAAAACATAAATAATTTAATACAATTCATTTTTATAGTTAATATTTTATTTTCCGAACGTTCCGAACGATGGATAGTATCGGCGGGGAATGAATGCAAACACAGACGACTTAATTAAGTGGGGGTCAACTTATCCCACTGCTCCCACCTAATTATCGACGCTCAGCGAATGAGACGCGCTTTCTTCAGTTGAAGAAAAGCTTGTTACTCCAATTCTTAAAAATGGGAGAAATAGGAATTTTTACCGCACGTGTAAGAGAAAAAATGTTAAATGTGTGACTTTCATTTGAATTTTTTATACAATTTCCTCAAAGCTTTTATGTAATATAATTCATAGTTCTCTAAATTATATATAGTTGTCATGAGTATAAATATGTAAATTTGCAATTTTACCTTTAAATTTTAACTTCATTAAATTATATCACTATACTTAAACTCAAATTCATAAATTTTGTTAATTTTTAGTTGAAAATATAGCTTAACAGAATTTGAATGATTCTTATTGGTATAGAAGTATCACTTTATACTCTATTTAAGATATTTGTAAACGTGCTCTGTTTAATTTTGTTCACATTATGAATTGTAATTTTGATATAATTTAAATGAATAAGAATAATAATTAAAATATAATTGTTTGACTTACTATAAGCATATAATTCGAAAAAGTCCAAAGATTTTGTTTATATATATATTACTTTTAATTTCATATACATAACATTTTAATTTTTTTGCTATTTTAATAGAATATTTTGAAACAACGTTAGACACATGTATGTATTCCTTCATAGTCATTCAAGTACAAGTCTCCCCGTGTGGTATTATGACATTAATTTCTCAAACATGCATCTTAACATAATGCAACGCTTGGAAAAACAGAAAACATATGTGTTAAAATGAATTAAACATTTGTTATCATAATTTAATGAAACAATATAATATAAATAAAAAAAACAAAATAATATAAATATGATTAATAGTAACACAACTGTATAAGCAAAAAATTTAAATTCTGAAAATAATTTTGTTTTTCCGTATAACATGTACGAATTATAAATTTTGTTGTCTGAAAAGATAGTAACAGTTTCTAGAAATCATATACACATACACACATTATTATAAATACTTTTCAGAATTTAAAATAAACTTTTTAGATTTTATTTTACCTACTTCTTCAAACTTTCTTTCAATAATCATTTAATTTAAAACATTTGTTTGTAAAAATTGTTGAAACACGTACTTACTTCTCAAAGTATTATTAGCATTTATTATAA
>JABFPM010002577.1:0-16320 GCA_022817325.1 Idris sp. 1 HC-2018 | reverse complement strand
ATTTCTAATTTTGTAAAATAAAGTTGAATAAAAACTATTTATTAAAATGGACTATCTGTCAATATACAATTCAAATGTTAATTCACTTTCTACGAGCTCTCCTTTCTCTAAATAAAAAATCATGAAAAAATGTTGGTATATTTAATATGAAAACAAAACATTTAATGTAAAAAAGATGTTTCATAATGAATTCAGATGACAAAGCATCGTCAGAGATATACCATTTACTAATATAGAATAATTATATGGGACAATACCACGCCAATTCAGTCAGTCAAAAAGTCGAGGTTATCGTAATAGATTTTAATTTTTCCATTATTTATAGTCCTTCATGAAATTTCTGTCAAAACCTAATAAACATTATAATTTGCTTCCAAAATTAATAAAATGTATTTTAACACATTTTATGCAATTTTAAGTGTTAAATAATTTTGTTATTTATGCAGATAATTAAAAATAACTTTTTTTTTGAAAGATTAAAGTGCAGCTAAGAATTCTCTGGTTAGAAACGAACTTTGCTTGATTCTGGTAGCTATTATGTCTTAAAATGTGAGCAAATTTCGTTTTTAGGGAAATAATATCAAATACTGTATCTCTTTTAAAAATGATAAAAAACCCTATTATTTTTATTAAATTGTAGATACTTTTACAAGCTCTAAGATTTTTTTATTTAGCCTACTGTATAATAGTTGACAAATTTTGGCGGGGGGTCAAACATAGTTTTTTGTTTAGGCATACACTACTGAATATGCTGAATTAATGCCTGAAAAATTATATATCTCCTAATGTTCGTATAATTTTATGCTTTTGTGTTAATTTGCTTTAAAATTCTAAAAAAATTGTAATATTATGAATTTCAACTTTTGTTGTTGCCTTTAGGGACCGTCCACAAATGATGTCATACTCTTAAAGGGGAGGGGGGGGGGGGTGTTCAGTTTTATGTGACATAGGGAAGTGGGAGGGTTTAATTGACAGTGACATCACACCAGTGTATGAGCCCTTAAAAATATTTTCGCGGTTGAGAGCCTGAAATTTTTATACAAAATTTACATTTATACTATATTTGACCCCAATTTATTAAAAAGAATGAAATTTAATTATTTTACAATATTTTTATCGATTTATTGTGTTTCATATGCAAAGACTCATTTTTGCATGCAATATTCCACTTGTATCTCCTCGTATAATTTATAAAATAAAATTATCTAGTTTTCAGTGAAGTAAAAAATGATGCTCTAAAAAATTATGGATTTTTTTCAAAAAAATGTCCCCAAATCCCATTTTGGGGCAACAACCCTTCTCCCAAAAAAACCCACTCCCATCCCTAATTTTTACATAAACTGAAATATTTTCTCAAGATGTATCCCCATGCAAAATTTCATCTAAATCCGACTATTCCTTCTGGTACTTGATTTTAAAACTCGTGCCCCCTCCCCTCCCTTAATATATATTTGCAAATTTTAATTTTCTTTAAATTTTCATTTTTCCTTTAAAAAAAGAGGGGAGTAGACTACAATTTGTGACATCATTTTAAATAGGCTTAATAAAATATTTTTAAAGCTTGTAAAATAATTTACAATATAAATAAAAGTATTAAGGTTTTCGATCATTTTTAAGGATGACATCGTGTTTTGAAAGTATCTCTCTCTCTCTAAAAAAAAATAATTTTTCGAATTATAAGACTTAACAACCCCTAAAGTCAAGTTAAGTACGTTTTTAACCAGAGAATTTGAAAACTGTAATTTCAATCTTTTAAAAAAAAATTATTTGTAATTATCTGCATAAATGATGGAATTATTTTATTCGAAAGTAATAACAAATTTTTAATTTTTATTTGTAAACTATACATTCAGAAGATCAGATGTATATATGTGTAGGGGTTTAGTGTTTAACAGTCGGTTACAATTATGAAAAAGATTTTTTTCAAAAACATGTTCTGATCAAAAAGAATTATTTCTGGATGATTTATGCAGAGATGTAGATAATGCGAGAAATGTGATGAGGTTTTGTATTTTTAAAACAAAAAGATCTTTTTCTCTCTCTTCTCCCTTAATAAATTTATTAGATATTATATACATACATAATGCTCTAGAAAGAAAGAGTGAGTTATATTGTGATGTAAACCTTGAAACTAAATAAAAAGTTGTTTACACAATTAGACAACTAAACTAAATTACAATGATTTATGAAAAATTACCTGCGCTGAAAAAATTGCGTAAAATAGTCGAGGTTATATAGCTTAACTTAAAAATCTTACATAGTCAGATTTTAAGTGGAAGTTAGGCTTAAAAAGGGTCCTGATATATATACGATTTTTCAGTTTGTACTGCTTCAAAGTTTGGTGATGTTACAGTGCAATACAAACGAAAACACATATTGGAAAGCAACTATCTTTTACAAAAGTTGTGGAAAGCTATTAAAAAGTCAAAAAATCAGAAACTCGTTATTCTTTAAAATTAATCTATGAAAAGAAAACGAATTGGCCAAATTTTGTATCTTATTTAACATTGTAAACTTGTATATTTTACTTTGATATTTTTATATCTAACAATTATCATTTACAATTATGAGATTTAAAGAAAATTAATAGATACTAACTAAATATGATGTGCAATGAATGCTTACTATAATAACTTACACAATTAATAACAAATGTTATCAAACATGCATTTGAATGATTTCAAATGCGACGAATTCAGCTGACCAAGATAGTTAAAATTGCTTTTAATTAAAATACAATCACTCTAACATTAGAAGAAAGAAAGTGTGTCTGATAAATTCTGATTGCAAAATAATATTTTTACAAATCGTAATATCTAATTTCTTAAATCAATTAGCCCAAAGATTCTCACACAAAATTAACATTTGACCACCCAAAAAAACCATATAAAGAAACCGCTTTAAACACTTAAGTTACATAAATTTTAACGCAGTGAAGCATTAGATAATCAAAATTTGTTAAAACCGTCAGTCACAAATTTAAAAAAAATTATAACCTTTCGTAAGAGATCGTTGATCAATCTGTGGTGTAACATATTATTCATTTAAAAAGATAAAGGCTATATTTATATTGAAGTAAAACAAACGGACAGAGGAATGTGATTTTGGAACTGCGTGTTAATTTCAGGAATATGATAGCCTGATGATAGAATGGCAGGCTGCCGGGCGCAGGCTAGCTCTCGAAATGTCAGAGCTCCGAGAATGTTCCAGCCTCTCCGGAACTTTAACGCCCCTTGGCCGACTGCTGACGGATCCCACGTTGAAGAAAACAGCAAGAGACGCCGAGGAAGCAATGGCTACCCTCGAGGAACGTGCGACCTCGCTTTTACACATTGAGTATGTCAGGTAAGATGGCAAACTTAAATATATTTAATACAAACAAAAAACATTTTATCGAAAAACGAATTTGTTTTGAATAACTTTAAATTTGCAAACTTTGTTTCCTGCAGATTGTCTCTGAAACGGGCACGAAGACTTATGAGAGAAGTTGGCAATGCTGCTACTCGATTAGAATCCTCATTTGAATCTCGTCGTGCAACTATTAGGAACCTAGCTGTATTGCGAAGCATCGAGGACCAAGCTCGAGAGGTAGGTTTGCCTCATTCAAAGCCATACTCGACACATTTTCCTAGTGTGATTCATTGTTAAATAAACATAATGATTAATGCGTGACACTTATTGTATTTGAGTGTTCATTTGCATCAAGTCTAAAATGCATTAAAAGAAAGACAAAGATATGAATACAAAAATTAAACGAAAGAAGTTTTCAGGAAAATTGTCTTTTAAAATTGATTGCAAACAATTTATTAAAGTATAGTTTTACATGTAATTCTATATTTATGTAAAAACAATGAAAATAACATTTTATATATGGTTATATAACTTGACTTAAAAAAAAAACAAAAGAAATGCACAACTAATGTTAGTGCCCTTGATCTAGAAGCATTCATTATTCTGCTTACTTTCAAACTCACTTGAACTACATCTAATTTTTTGCCAGCGATAAATGCATAAGTTGTTACTCTTATTGTTAAAAAAAAAAATTTCGCGGCATAATTGATCAGAAATAAAAAACAAAAGAAACAAAAAAATATCACATTCATTTCTCTTATCCATTTGGAAACAGCGCGCCACAATTTCAAATGTCAACTTAATGAAACTTTCTGAACAAAATGTACCGAAAGAAAGTGTTTGCCCTCTCTCTTTCTTCGTCGAGAAAATATTTGACGAAGGAACAATCGAGCGGGCCGACACTTAAGTTTGCGTCAGAGACGCAGTTCGTAACTTCCTTCTGAGAATGTCGTTGAATTCGAACAAACGGATTAAAATATTACGGCACCGCACAAGCCTGTCCATTAACTCGTCCAAACAGGGAAATCTCGATCTCGATCTCTTTCGAATGAGCAAGCCCGTTAACACACGAATTGGTAAATGTGTATAACGTAAGAAATGGTCCCTCCCGCAGTTGGACTCTGGTCCTAAATATTTCCTGTCTTCCGATACTGCGAGAAGAAAGTTTGCCATCTCACGTAATAACGTATCTTATTTGCTTTTCAATTTGATTTATATCGCTAGTGAATCGCGCGCCAGGTATCAATGCTCACTTTTACACGCGGATTTAATTATCTACAATAATTAGGCTTCAATTTAGCTGCGCAATCTGCGAAATTATTATTCTGCTCAAACACTCATTAGGATTCATTTTCTTTTATCATTTAAGATTGGCGTTTGTAACTTTGTTCGTGATCAATTTCAAACTTTCTTTCACAAACAAAACATCAATTTTTAATTTCCCAAATTAATGTACTTTTTATTTTAGCTAAAAATACATTTTCAATTACATTGGTTTTGATTTTGTCTACATAATCAAGTCTTGTTTGACCTTAATACTTGGAAATAGTGTATTAAATTTCGTTTTCACTGGCAAGTTAATCTAAACATAATCGTAGTTGGCGTAACCCAGAAAAATGACACGCAATGCTGGTGATGATAATTTGTCGATGTGATCTTACACGCATGATCATTGCCACACCGCTTTGTAATTTCTCGATCTCATGGCGTTTTCCGCGACGTATCCAAAGACCCATAACCTCGTTTCGTCCCTCGCCTCAAGCGACCTTTCGTGGCGTCGTCGACCTCCTTTATATCGAGGCACGTCGTTGACCTCAACCTTCCTCGGACCCTTTCGTTTAGACCCCCCTCCGTCCTCTGCCGCTCATCATTTTTCATTTCTTTTTCGCATCCAATTGCTCTTTCCGCCTCCGGCGAACGTCAGCTTTGCGGTGACCAAATTTTTGACACGGAGGTTTCGAGATAACAACAAAAAACAGTCACATTCAAACACAGCCGCAAATAGCTGTGTACAAGCTCGCTTTCATTTCGATTTTCTACTTTGTTACCGTTTTATTCTCTCTCGGGAAAAGTTGTCCTGTTGGAGACAAACGCTTTTCCTAAATCTTTTTCCCTTATATGTATTAATGTACAGAACGAAAGAAAGAAAGTTTGTTTTGTTTTCGAACCGTGCAGCGTTTGATTTATCTGGGTTTCATTGGGAGACGTGAGGAAAATGAGCCGCACAATTATTTTTCAAAAAGTGTATATATGACAGAAAAAGATGAATTATTCAGATTTTTATCCAGCGGTGCATGTATTGGATAATGTTTTCGAAAATATTGACGTGATAAATTTTTGTAAAGGAAGGCTCTCACACCCACAACTTCGTATCTTTCTTTCAAGATATAAATTGTGTGATCCATAAAAAAGCTTATAAGTCATTAAAGTTAGTTGATGATTATCTGTTTACGTTGGACAAAAATTCAGCTTCAATAGTTACTCATAAAATCAATTCAAACATTTTGATAAACTTAAATGTGTTAAATTTATGAAAGAAAATTAAGACATTTTCATTTTATTACTGAAGACTTGATAATACTCACTGATAACATAAGATTTGAGATTTTTTCAAAAAGATGTTGATGTGTAAAGTAAAGAAACAGAAAATAGAGTTGAGAAAATTACTGACAAAGGGCATTTAAGGTACCGATTACACATCTGCATTTGAGTGACGTTGACTATTATCTTGTAATTTGCACGTGCAAAAAGTGGTGTGCGTTTATCGCTACGACTCAATCCAATTTTTTGTAGTTGAACTTACTTCTGAATAGTCAGCAGTTTCTACACATACAAAGCATTTCTTGGCAATTAGATATGCAACATTTTGTTTGCTTATCTTTTCCAATAATTTTACTATTATAGAATCACGCATAACTTCATTAATAACATAAAATAGTAACAATAAATTCCATTGCAAAAATTGCATGATCCTTTTTACTGATAGAAATATATTATTTTAAAATAATTGTAATTGCAGAAAATGTTATTTAATTTTACATCATATTAAAATGAGTCAGATTTATTATTAGAAACAAAAAGAAATGATTGGGCGTATAATAATGAAAAATTGAAATCTCTTGTAGGCTGTAGAATCATTAGCAATATAGGGTAATCCTTAAAAAAAATATTGACCATTAAAGGAAGAAGTATTTTGAATCCGAATGGCCATTACTTACGATCGGATAATTGTGTCGAGGTAGCTCAACACATAAAATGATCGGTAAGCACGTTCACACATCAATAACAACACCTTCGTCAAATGAAATTGCGTGAACACATACCGTTAGAGGTGATCGAATAATTTCATATGTTGAAAATGCTTGTTTGACGAACAAAGTAGGTCACTTGACAATTGTTTAATTGTTCTCAATGCCGCGGCGCATCGATCTCTATGCGATAAAGAAAAAAATAAGAGAGCAAAAAAACAATAAAGAATGACCCATCAAATGTGCGCTAAAGATCGATTCAAACGAGTGATATTTCATGTTAACTTTTGTCACGAAACGTTAATTAAATTAATGATTCATAGCGCTCATTAACCGATTTTCTTTCTTTCTTTATTTTTTTTTTCAACCAGTTGTATTTAAAATCAATGTGCCGAGAACCATTTAATTGGTCGTAGTATAGTTAGTAATTGAGTTGCCTCAAAATAAGTTATTATTCAATTTTTGCATACTAACGTCCGGTCCTTTAAATGCAAAAATCAACCTGAATTTCGTCGGCTTGCATAAAGCAACTCTCTCGACGTGCGCATCTTTGGAAGACACATAAAAATGGCCATTTTTCGCGCGTTCTACTTATAAAGCTGACGATTTTCGGGGCCCCGATTATATTTATCAGCCTGAGCCCCCAATCCCTCTTTAATTTCAATTATGATCTCATTTAGATATTGCACACAGTTATATTTTTAATTTATTCATGAAATTGTAATAATGTATTATTTCATAACACTTGTTATTAGCATACAAATTCACTTGTTAATTAATACTTACATAATTGTAAAAAAGAAACAGATCAAACAGTGTGTACTGACCGAAAAGATTGCGGGCGTTCGAGATAAATGTTTCTTTAGTCAAGTGTTTCATCAGAGAATAGCTTATATACTTTCTTCGAGGAAATATTTAAAATTAAGACGACATTGTGAAAGTGCCTTTTACGACCATCATCTTATACGTTTTAATTCAACAATCACTTTGTTTTTCAAATATATTCGTCCTGTCAAACTGTTTCGTTTGTAACAAATAAATGATACAATTTTTGCATTAGATTGAGTAAGAAAGCCAACTTACTTCATATTACGTGACTTTTTTTCAATTCCCAACTTTCTTTTAAGTATATGAGATCGATAAAGTTTTATTTGAAATAATTTTATTTGATTGATTTTTTCTTTTTTAAATAGGAAGCAGAGATTTGATAAAAATATTAATATTTCTAAATGATAAAATTAGAAAGTTCAAAAACTTTTTGTTGTCAGCAAAAGTAATATATATTATTCTGACTACCCGACTTATCAAAATATCACTTAATGATAGATAACGCGACGATTTCTCGCAACATTGAAGATCATTATTGGTCTATTTCACGGTTGAAAACACGTGTCAATCGTAATAACCCTCGCTGAAGAGTGATCAGAGCTCTGCTTAATCGATATCCTTTTGCGAATATAATAAATGCGTGTTTTATCCTTATGAATCAACGCCGATTTCTCAACGGAAGTTAAGCGTGTGCTTCATTCGATACGCCAAGTGTATCGGTATCTTCAATCGAAATGCACGCTGCAATTTCCAAGCCAAAACTGTTACAATCATTTTGACACAACAGCTCAAATCATATATTAAATTTTGATCAAATGACTGTAATCACACATTTTCATGTGCAACAAAAAATTAAGTCGTCCGGCAAGTAGAAATCGCGGATTAATATTTCATAAAATCTGTCCAGCTTGAAGTGTACTCGACACAATGCAGTAATTGTCTTTTCACGTGTACATCATATTTATTAAAAAGCGCGTCAAAAAAGAAATCTGTCTTGCAGAAGAAGAATGAAAAAAATAAGGGGAGAAAAGAAGGAATTATCTGCGATGGATTTTTGCCTCGATAGGCCTGGAGCAATTTTCAGACGAAACGTTGACAGTGAGTCGTGGAATAAAAGTTACAGCATCTTTGATACCGGCGTACACTTTCTGCGCGCCTAACTTCTCGGAGGCGGCGTCTCTTTCCATCAGATAAGAGATGCGCCAGGCATAGGCAATGAGGGCGAACAACACCTTTTCCATCCTACGGGCGGTACTGGCCATCGCCGTTGGTACCCCGGAACATTTGGCTGAGGTAATGTGTACAGCGCACACACAACATTGATAAATCGGGTCAGAAATTATCGATGCCGCGCGAATAAGTTTGCCCTCAAATATTTTCCTGCACAACAACAGCACCGCTAATGAAATTGCGTTACGACGTAATGAAGAGGTGTCGGATTTTAAATGAATTATGAGGTACGAACGATTAAGTCGAACGAAAAATATAATTCATGCGTTGGAGAGCGAGGCAACATTCAGGATATTTCACCAAATTTATTGGCCAACTGAAAAATCTCTTCGTTTTCATGTTCCTTTAGTTACATATTTCTTTCCCGTTAATTTCTGGCCTCGCGCTTTTTTTGTTCTTATTATTGAACGAACAAATTTGTAAAATAATTTGTCGTGCAAAAGATAAAGTGCACTTTTATTTCAATTTACATTTTATTATTACCTTTGATTTATGTGATTATTGTTTTTACTTATCGTTGTTGAAAATTTATGGTTTTTTAATTCCTACTGCAGAGTCCATAAACTATATATTTTTTTCTAGTTGATTTGGCTCGTGAATAAAAAAAGAAGAAAAAATACATGTCTCAGCGACTTATAGCGTGTTCTTTTGTGGTCCTTCTCGGAAGCAATAAAAATTAGAAGGGTTGTGGGAAACGTGCTTCTACCTCTATAAGGCGTTATGATCGTTAGTGTGGTTGCTTTGCATTAAACTCGCTGCTGCAACAGTGCACGACAATAGTATCGACAACGTGTCTTTTATGACGCCGCAATTTTCACGGTCACGTATCAACTCACCGGCTGTGATAACAATGCAAAAACGATAACAGATTGTTGTATATTCGGGCAACCTAGTTACTCAATTTTGAAAACATACAAGGAAATCAACACTATCAGTTGTAAAAACACATACCCCCTCTCTATCGTCCCTCATGGTTAACAAAACCATTCGCCGCTCCCTCTCTTCCCACCGAACCACCAAACAGCACACAACCTATCCACACGCACACTCGCTCTTATGTACACGTGTTAATTAAAAAACCTATACAAATTGTTTATAATAAATAAAGTCTCGCAAAGTTATATAAATACTCCCTCACGAGTCAACGGTGGTGTCAGAAGTGGCACAAATAACTTTGTCCGACAACGCGCATCGTAAGTGTAAACGGAACACCTCGGACGCAGTGAAGTCGTCAACCACCGCCTCCACGTCTGACCAAGTTCACCGTTTAGGCTACGAGAAACCACGATCCAGGAGATACGGTTACCAAGGCAGACCAACGTATCGTCCTCGCACGTCTCGTCACCAAGAAGACAACAACGGACAACAGCACAGTAACCCGGAATCCTCGGCAAGTGATCAACCTCAATGTGCAGGATGCGGTGAAGCACACAGCCGCAGCCAGTGCAGGTTCCTCGACGCCGCATGTCAAAATTGCGGTAAAACTGGCCACATCGGTAAGGCATGCCGATCTCGCTCAACCAACCAACAGGTCCACCAAATAGCTGAATCGGAAGAGCCCGCTGACTTCATTGACAGCGTGATTACTTCTGATTTCTTCAACAAAATCAGAGTCATCGACGAAGTTCCGCTTCCAAAACTGCTTGGTGTGAACATCCAGGGAACCAACATCAAGATGAAACTTGACACTGGCGCCCTAAACTTGTGTTTGCAAATTGTTTATAGTAAATAAAGTCTCGCAAAGTTATTTAAATACTCCCTCATGATTTAGCACAGATAAAGAAAGGGCACGGCCGTTCTGTTGTTATTATCAAAATCAAGTTATTTTCGTTTCTGAAATTGGCAAATCTCAACCTTGTACAATGGCAATATGTATTTATAAATAAAACTTGCAGCATTTATTGCCCATTGTGAATTAAGAAAAAGAAAGAAGTTAATCTGAAAATTTTGTTTATATACAAGTGTTTCAACAAAGTGAACGTAAATCAATCATATTTAAGCGTGTAAAATGAATATCGAACGATATTGATGATAATCTTTTAGCCCACGTAGACACGAAACTCCCAGGCAATAGCTATGTTTGATCAGTGTAGACTGTTAACGGTATGAGAAATTGTGCCACTCGTCATAAGCCGTCGCCTTATTAGAACAGATCCTACTGCATTTTGTAATAGTAATTGTGTAACAACAGGAGTCAATCGAGTCGCGACAGTTCTATTTCAAGCAACAAAATCAGCCCGTCTGTCTGTCTGTCTGTCTGTAGTTTAGCCCACGCGAAACGATTATCGTAGATCATATTCAAACAAACTCGGAACAAGAATCTGCTCATTCAATATAAAAAAGTTCTTATTAATTACAAACAAATGTAATTTACTCCAAATTTATAACTCACTAACCATTATATATATTAATAGCAATCTTAAAACATTTGGCAATAAAAGTCTGCAAAATTTGATATTCTTCAAATTAAAATAAATGGTGCAGTTTCTCAAAAGAATTATTTTCGGGGCCCCGATTATATTTATCAGCCTGAGCCCCCAATCCCTCTTTAATTTCAATTATGATCTCATTTAGATATTGCACACAGTTATATTTTTAATTTATTCATGAAACTGTAATAATGTATTATTTCATAACACTTGTTATTAGCATACAAATTCACTTGTTAATTTATACTGCTTTTAGATTTTAGCTTTAAGAATTACTGCTATTTTATTACAAGAATTTATTTTATCATTTCTCTGTATTTTTGCAAAAAAAAAGATACTGTATTACTATTTATTTTACTATCGTTTTTAAATTTTAATTTTTATGGAAGATGAACACTTTGTCTCTTTTTTTTAATTTTCTTTGATTTTAGACTGAACATTTCGTCAGGGGTTAAAAAATTAGTTGGCGACAAGCGGACTGCCAAGAAACGCACGAGTTCATACAACATAAACTGGTTATAATATGTGAATAACGCGCGTGACACCTGCTTTCAGTTGAGAAATTCCATCACGGATTCTGCGACTTTTATCATGTCTGCTCATCTCCAATTAACTTAATACCAACCGCCCAATGAATAATTTCGCGTAAACACATATATCGTGCACAAACGATGATCCCACTTAAACTGCTGTTTAAGATTTTGGTCAACTTAAGTTACGTTAATTGAAAAAACAAAATAACCATGCAAAGAACAAGAAAAAGAAGAAGAAGAAGAAATAAAATCACTTTATTTTAATATTTAAAGCAGCAACTTTTATGACGTAATTAATGGTGGTGGCAGAAGACTCGTCTTCTATATATACACACAAGGTCCGGAAGCTGCCTAGGCACGATCCGGTCTCGGTTACATCAGGTTTGCATCTGCGGCTTGCATTACTTCGTGTTTCGAGTGCGACACAAAAATTGTTCTCTCCCCCTTTTTGTCATGCTGCTGTAAAAAGCTGTGAGAGTCCGGTGTTACCAACACGACGTCGCTGTCTTTGACGTCATTTATAAAAGGGACTAGATATGCTGCGCATATGTAACCGAGATAAGAACGAAAACACTAAAAACGATAAATAGAAAAGCAGACGATTAACCGAGCTCGAATTATATTTGCGCTTTTGCGCTGGCGATTATCTTGCGACTACGAATTTTATATCTCGGATTGGTGTTGAAGCAAAAGCGTGTCCGCTTTGTCGGGGGGTTTATGTAATATTATGTACACACACAGAAACTGCTGTGCCTAATGCACCAGCGAGACCCTGCTCCGACTATTCGCGACATAAATTTTCGTTGCCTTTACGAAACACGCTTTATCTGATGGACACTAATTAACTCAAATACTGGAGAGATGAAATTTGCCGGCTGATATCGCTTGTTTGAATTCAGACGTATACAAATATTCACAAAAACATATAAACTTTTAATATTATTTTTAATTAAATGTCACACTCTTATGATTACGCATTACTAAAGAAGCGTTTTCAGTTTTTTTTTATTATTATTATTGATCATAACAATTTTCGAATCAACATTTTTATTTAACTCTTTTATATGCAAATGTTGAATTGTAAAAAGACGAAAATACTGATTTTAAATGAATGAATTTACTTTATAATTAATACAGTAAATTGAATGTACTTTGAACCTCAAATAAAAGTTGTTAAAACAAATGAATGAACAATGTTTACCCTTTTAAAAGGCGTTCATCAATTTTCCCTGTGTAGGCAGAATTATTTTATGATTGAATGAAACAGTAAAAAAGCTTTCAGGAATATGAGCTTTGCTTGTTGAATTGACGCTGACATAAATCATCAAGATGACAAACCCTGATCGATCTAACAAATTCTCGACGCGCGTCACAGATAAATTGCATACACAAAGTTTTAAGCGCCAGTGTATTATAACATTTCTTTTTCTCTCTCTCTCTCGCCCTTTGTAGATCCTTTGTGTGTCCAGTTGTGACACGGATGTGTATTGGATAAGAACGAATCATGAGTCGGAGTCGGCCTGATAGATATATCCCTGACAGTTTAATTCTTATGCAATTCACTTTGAACTCGTATAAATTATTCGCCAAGTTACGAAATAACCGTCTCGACTAGAGTGTGACTTTATTATCAGGCCTCACTTCTACAAGCTTCATTTGTTCACGCGCACAATACACTTGAACCAAATCGCATCCATTGCACAAGGCATAACGGAATCGTCACAATAAAATTGTTACGTAATTACACGAAATTTGCATTTAAATTCCTTTTGGCCAAAGAAATTCGTGTCACGTCGTACAAAATGCGGGCTTAATTTAATTGCTCGGGCAATTAAAGTCAAAGTAAAAAGACGATACGATGATAAAGTAAGAGGAAGACGACGACGAATGCTAAAAAAAAGAGTTGAAATTTCATTGATCGATCTAGGCCTGGCTGAGTCATCCAAGACTTGCGATTTCCTCGAACGCTCCGGTATGCTAATTGCAGCGTGCGCTTATATATATATATATATATGTTTGTGGGTGCGTGTGTGTACGTAAATGTGTTTTATGCCGTAGATGCCGTTACCAACACATGCTTATGATTTTTTGTATAAGACTCACTTGATAACGAATTTTATTTGCAAGCCAGATCGAGGATAAAGCGGGACAGGTTGGATCTTATAATTCCCGAGGGATAAAAAGACGAGCTGCGGCAATTAAGTGTCGTTAAGGAATCGGCCAATTGGCGTACAATCGGCGCCTGGAGACACAACGCGTTGACTGTTATTTTCTTCAAAGCGCCGTTAGAATCTTTTTTAAACGTGTTCGCGGACGAGTTTTCAATCCAGAAGACAATTTTTCTTCACCAGCGAAGAAGCTACAACACTTTCAATAGATTATTATCGAAGCATCTCTTAAGAGTTCACATGTTATATTTATTAATAAAAGTCTGTGAATAATTTTTCGAAAATCATGTTGTTATTTTGTCATTTACCTGTAAGAAAAGAAAATTTATTCATGGAAAGAGGGACAAAAGGAAATTTGGTTTTCCATTAATCAACCTGCCCTGCACAAAACCAACAAACGATTGTATGTTCATTCATAAAAAAAAATACGAGAAAGAAGTTTTGTTTCTGACGGACGTGATATGATCATAAGAGGCGCGTGCGTCTTGAATCGCGCCGACAGAAAACACTAGTTCGTTGTCCCATCGAGGTGCAGGGGAGGGGTGCAGGCCGGCAGGTAAGGCCTAGGCTGCGATCCGATCTTACAATCAGTAACTTATTCTTCGTCGTGGCATCTAAACGTTCTCGTCACTCTTGCGACCGGCGTTTCGAATTTTTTCATTTATTGTTATTACTTTTTTGTGCATGGATATGGTGCCGTGAGTTTAGCAATGCATTTCTCTCATGGTTCAAGTTTAAGACCATTCACTCGGTACCGGTGTTTCATCTTCAGCATCTCTTAAACAATAACTAATAATAACTTTCTAGTTATACGATAGTGAGATAAATTTTGCAAATTTTTTAGTTTGCTTCTCCGTATCAAGACAATTCATGTGGAACAGTGCAAAAATTTTCTTTGTGATACGATTGTAAGACCGCGCCTCTACATTGTCCTAGCAATTGTTCGAATAGTTTTGCATCATTTTTCGGTAAGAATTGTTTGTTAACATTTATTGAAAACAGTTAAGTTGACTGACTGGATGTTAATTGAAAATAAAAGAATTCTCTATAAAAGGGGAAGACGAGTGTTTACTGATAAAAAAAATAAAAAAGAAAGATAACGTTATCCGCTGGTGAATTTCAGGGAAGCAATAAAAGGAAAAGAATGGAAACATTAAAAGGAATAAAATGAAAGAAAACAAGGGGGGAATATTTGACGAATGAGAAGAGATGGTTAGGGTGATGTAAACTTCGTGAGAGACCGGACGTGCACTTGAGATAAGTTTTTGGCAGCTTAAACACTCGATACGTCTACCCACACAGGATCTCTCGAGGGTGTCTAAGGTATCGTTCTGTGTGGTCCGGTTAAATGCGAGACGAGACACGCTGGAGAAGAGAGCTGTGCGCGACCTCGAGCTCCTTCAAAAATGATTTACGCCCGACCGATAGTGACTTTTGTTTAGCCAGGTAGGCAAAGAGCCTGTCAGAGCTGGCTTGATTTTTGCAATATATACAGCCAGTGTCCGGCGAATTAAGCCACGTGCTATAATTCACGCCCAGTATACCTGCCAGTGTTATATACTTGTATTAATATATTATCTAGGCGCTTCAAAGAGGTCAACCAGTTGTTACTTTTATCTCGGTTAAACGATATTGGAAACAGTGCGAATGCATGCCTTTTTCATTTTGCATCTCACGCCAAATACCTTATCACAGTGACAACCGATAACAAATGCTTTATTAATGTTAGTTTTGAACTTTATCTTTAGCTCATTGTAAAGTCAATGATTAATCCTTATACTTGATTTTTTTCACTTTTTTTTAAAGCAACAAGGGAAAAATTAAGATTATGCTTTGATAATTAAAATTAATTAGTGAAAAATTTACTTATCATGTTGAGATATTTAAAATTATTGAAATTGATAAAAAATGGACAGTGCATTGTTGTTTGAAATTCAATTACTTTGAAATTAGAAAATGGATTATTCACAATTCGAACATAATAAATTTGCAAATCATTGGGAAAATGTGAAATGAAATATATTGTGTAATTTAACCTATTTTATTATCCATTTTATTTCATTATTATAATTATCTATTATTGTAGTTGTCCTTTGATTAATTTCAGAATATTAATGTTTTTCTATTATAAAAAATTGTGAAGCATATAAAATTAATAGAATTAAAATTAACGTTGAATGTCAAAACACAAAGAAATATTATGTTTCAAAAATTTTGAACGTAGTATTAACATGGAAATTCAAAGCTGAATGGTTTTTTAAAAGTCATTCGAGTTAAATATAAGAAAAAGAAATGCCACCGAATTTTTTCATCACAAAGTACTCAGGTACATAATCAAACAAGCAAAGGTAAAAGAGTTTAACGATTATATAATGATGAAATGCAAAATAATTGTGTATAAAGATTCTATACAATTTTATTTTAAACAAATAATTATTTGGCAATGTACAAAAAAAATTTCAGAAATTTCTTATTTAATTTTTTATTATTTTTCTTTTCTAGAAAGGTATGTTATATTTTTTTTTTTTTTTGT
>JABFPM010002576.1:0-16324 GCA_022817325.1 Idris sp. 1 HC-2018 | reverse complement strand
CTCAAAATTTAATTCTAAAATTGAATATCATACTTAAATTAAGAAAAAAAAATTAAATTAGTCAATCATCATTCAACTTTTTGTACGACTTAATAGTCTTCTCCATCATCGAAAAAGCCTTTACAAAATTCTCCTTTTCCACGCCATACTTTTCATACTGGTGCAAAAACGCCGAATGCGAAAATGTGTTCCAAGCCTTGTCGACGATCGCGTCCAGGGGTTTATGAATCAATGAGTTGTTGCTCAGCAGCGCGACGAATTTGTCCTGGTCGTACAGCCTGCGTTGCTCATGCAGATGACAAAAACTTTCGTCATCCGTGAGCCACCTGGGATACAAACCTATGTCCTTGAACTCCTCAAAGCCAAGCTTATCATTACTCAAGGTCACTCCCCGAGTGACCAGCAAATTCCCCGCCGATTTGCTATAAACATTCGACTTTAATCTCAAAGTTTGTTTCAGATTTCTGCCATAGACATTCCACTTGCTGGCAGACTCAAAATTGGAGCAGCTCGGATTAACATAGGGGGCGCTTTTGATGTTAGCCAGTTTGTAGTCCGGATGTGAAGCCACAAAAGAAATGATGGAACTGACACTGCGTCTGGTTTTTTCCAGCGGACCAAAGATGGCGCTGAGCTTTTTGGATATTACGTCGTTGATGTCCGGTAGCTTTGCTTCAGGATTGTTTAAAGAGCCGGTGCAAATCGAGTGGATTTGTTCGTTCTCGAAGATGACACTGAGGTCGACGTGTTCCTGCAGTTTGGCGAGGGTCAGCACGGTGTTGTAGTTCTGGGTGCCGACTTCGCCGTATGGGAACGGCAGCACCACCGAGGCGAGAATGTTTTTTGTCGGGTAACGGTCCCGCAACTGTTCCACCAGGTAGCTGCCGATCCCGGAACCGGTGCCTCCGGCTGAGCTTAGGAGTAAAAATATCGCCTCGAGAGAGTCAGCCCGTTCCAGCTCGGCGTTCACGGAGTCGAGGATGTCGGATGCCATCTGGGGACCTTTGAGGGAGTAACCGTATGCCCAGTTGTTGGCGCAGCCCCCGGAGGATTGGTAGACCAGGTTTCGGGGCCGGTAGGACCAGTGACTGGGAGAACGGATCCTGTCGATGACCTATTTTTTAATTAATAATTAGTATTTATTTATTCATAATATTGATTAAAAATTATTTCTTAAGGGAAATCTTAGATGATTGATGAAATTTGTACAAAAAAGTTTGTAATTTACAGAAGATGCTGTATGGATTTAAAGAAGTTTTTTGGACTACAAAAATTACATTTTCAGACTAAGTTTGGAATTATGTAACACTGCAGGGTACCTTTTTTTCAGTGTCCACGAGGATGGCTCGAGCGACTCGTTTGTTGTCCGAGACGCTGAACCATCTTTCCAGAGACTCTTGTACGTAGTTTTCATTGCGGGAACTGGACACTCCGGTGTTTTTTAGACTCAGGTCGTTTGAGATGAAAGAGAAGAGCGAGTGACCTAGCTGGTTCCCACATTGTCCGAACTGGATGGTCAACATTTTGAAACGTCAACGGTTAAACCTTAAAAAGAGAAATTATTTTAGAATATGAATTTAATTAAAAAATAAAAAAACAACAGTTTTTCTTTTAGAAATTCTTAAAACTAATTGTTTCCAATGGACAGATAAGAGTATTAATTATGCTATCAAATGTAGAAATATAATTACTTAAATTAAAAACAAATACTTTGTAATCTATTTAAATTAGTATTACATGTATTTAAAATACAATTATATTATACATATTTAAAAAACGGTAAATAATCAGTATTTAGTAAAAACTGTCATTTAATAAATTCCTTTCGCGCAATCAGTTCTAAAAAAATAGATAAAAAACTTGTCTGCTATGAATTACATAGTAAGAAGTAATAGCAGTTTTGTTAACAGAAGATAAAATGCACTTGACAACGAAGTCGAGTGCTTTGTTCCGGTATCTATTTATATATATATATATATAGGTATATTGACCAAAGATGTCCCTCATTAAAAATTGTTTCCTTGTTTCTCGAACGATTAGATAAATCATGAAAAAGGTTCTTAGCATCGGTCTGACCAGTGCCGCGACCTTCGTTTGCAATGCAGTTTCTCGGAGATTATGACGTGAATGCAAACATACTGACGCTTTTTGAAGAAAAACGCGATTTTTTCCGTTTACTTTATATATTAAAATGTAGTTAAAGTTTGAATTCAAAAAACTGTTTGATAAATATGTTGAATTTGAATTTTGGAAACAATGATGATAACACCAGCTTTGCAGTCGGATCTGGAAAAATCACATTTCTCCAGCGAAGTGCAGTGCCCAAGACAAGTGGACTGTGAAAATAATGAAGAGGTTATTAATTCTGATAATTTAATGACGAGTAATAACATTTAAATTTTACATCAACATTGATTGTAGCAAACAAGTTCTGAAGAAGATAGTGATTTGGAAGAACATTACCAAGATGATGAAAATGGATGGGTTTCAGGCTCGTTACGTCAGACCCAGGATTTCGGACTGAAAAATTCAGAAGTTGCCATTCCGATAGGAAATCCTTTGGAATTCGGTGATGTGATCATCAAAAATTCGCAAAATGTGCACCTTGGAAATAAAGCTTTTTACAATGGTCCCGTGACAATTAAGCAATTTATATACAATAATTCCAATGACGAAAATGAGACGAAAACAATTGATACGATAAGCGGTGCAGTTGGCAAAAAAGAAAAGACACAAAGTTGTCCAAATTTAACTAATAAAGGTACTTTTAAATTATTTTGTAAATTATTTTTAATTGATTAAGATAAAGAATTTGTTTACAGATATGGTAACTTGTTCTTGGAAGCTTATAATTAGTATAAGCGGAATAACGTTGACAATTATGATTATTATGATCATAATTTTTCTTTTAATATACATGCCAAGTGATGTGAAAAATCTAAAAAGACAAATTGAACAAAATTTTACTTGTAAGTAATAAATTTGAATAAATTTTAAAAATTGACCTGACAGAGTAAAATTAATTGACATTATTGATTTGACAGCAACAATAACCAATGGAATTAAATTTATGACGAGAGATCAATGGAATGCTTTAAATCCAAAAGATATTCCAAACTTAGATCACCCAGTACCATATGTAATTATTGGTCACACTGTCACTTACAACTGTAACACCACAAAAGACTGTGTTGCTATCACACAAAACATACAATCATATCACATGAATGAACAAGATTTTGCAGATATTGGTTACCATTTTCTGATTGGAGGAGATGGTCTGGTTTACATTGGCAGATCTTGGGACAAAATTGGAGCACACACATATGGGTACAATTCTAGAAGTATCGGCATTGGTTTCATTGGCAATTATATTAACGTTGACCCGACCTTAGAACAGGTGGCAAATACTCAAAAACTTTTGCAAATGGGCGTCGATCTTGGAAAATTAGCTCCAAAGTACAAGCTTCTGGCCCAGAGTCAAGTGTCACAAACAGAAAGTCCGGGCAAAAAATTGTTTGCGATTTTAAAAACATGGCCAAATTGGTCTTCGACTTCTTAAAATACCTATTTGGTCTTCAACATTTTTTTTTGTACTATTATGTAACATTTGTTTGAATAAACAAAATTTCTACAAAGAAAGTTTACAGTTATGTTTTTGAATAAATTTACCGGCGTCTATTGTTTCAAATAATTATAGCGCAGTAGTATGTTTTTCAAATTTATATTTTATTTATAGATTATAAATTTAGTATTTTACAAGAAAAAATTGTGATGCTTTATTAGCATTTTGGCTTTTGTCGAAACAGCAATTCATTTGAAACATGTAATTTCTATTTGTAAGGCAGCTTTTTGAAAACTGTTATTTAAAAAAATGTAATTTTTTAATTTGTGTAAGAATTTAAAATTCAAAATAAGTTCTAACATCATTAAATGCGATTAGTTTTAGTAAATAAAAATTATCACACCGTTATTGGAGACAGATTTAAAGTGATATTTTCATGATTTTTAGGAAAACGATACAAAATCTTAGAAAGTGGTTAAATAAATGTGTTTTTTTAAAAGAGGGAAGATGTTACTAACTGAGCTGCAACTAATTCAAAAAACTAATCTTTCTAAATTTGTTTATATCATGTAAATTAAAATTCAAAAAATATCTTGGAATAAATTAATATCAAAGATCCTAATTTTGTATTCAAAAAAATTACTCTAAAAAAATAGTTTGTTACTTTAAATTATAGTTTGTTAACTTTCCATACCCTGGCTCAAGTTATCCCCACAACGCTAAATAGTACCAAAAATTTCAAAAAAAATTTTGATTTTTGTTTACACTTGTTAAAGGTTACCAAAATATAATTTTTATTGTAACTAGTATATATTTTGTAGCATTATATCTTGAGCAGATCCTAGATAAAAGTATCTGACTTCTTAATTTCTACATATAAATTTCAGAGTAATACTTTTATTTAATTTAACAAGTTATAATTTCTTCATTATTGATTCATGAATAATACAAGTAGAAGCGATTATTTTTAAATATATTGTCTATTTATGAATAAAGTTATTTTAATAAAATGTGGGATGCTTCAGTAGTATTTAAGTATTGACTATAACAGCACTCTATTTGAAACATGTAATTTTGTGTGTGCAAAATTATTTTTTGGAAAACTATTAATGAAAAGTGTGAATGTATGAAAAGTTAAAGATCAAGATTTATCTTCAAGTTATTAACTTTTGAAAATAATGATCACACAAACAAATTTGGTCTCATTGGTCTTCTGATCCTTAAAGTTTCTATAAATTAATTTATTATTTTTAGTACTCTGTTACTTGAATTTTAATAATATTAAAAATACTTTGTTCTACAAAACTTATCGTATAATTTATTATCTGATTGCTCCTTAAAACAAATATGTTACTTTAATGGAAAGAATGCCATGTATATATTTTATACATAGTACTTTTATAATCCTGCAAAAACAACTTTTGAGTATGTTAGATTTAAAAATAATCACAAAAAGTTAATGGAATGCTTCAAAAGTTAAGAATTTTGCTAAAGGAATTTGCAACTTCTTATGCAAAATACTTGAAATGAAATTGTCTGTTTTTGTTATAGATATAGTAAAGTGTTGTAGAAATGTAAAAAATATTATAAGCGAATAACGTTAATTATTATAATTTTTTTAAATTTATGTATAAAAGATTTGAACAAAATGTGGAATGCACACCATAACAAATGAACATGATTCAAAGGGCGGGCCGAATTTAAAGTATCCAATTCCATATGTTATAAATGTCCACACTGTTACTAGACAATATAAAACCCAAACATTTTTGTCAGCTGTTGTAAAAAGTATACAATTAAATCATGTAAGTAATCGAGGTTGGCCTGATATTTCTTAGTTTTCTTACTGGCCAAGTGTATTGACAGATCTATGGACAAAGTTGGAACACACTTCTAGTTGGAACACGCTTTTCAAGTAAGAGATACAGAAAGCCCAATAAGAAAATCAATCACAAATTTAAAAGTTTAATCTCATTGATCTTCTGAAAAATCCTGTACAATTGTAAATTTTTAAAACCATTATAGACTAATTAATAAACTGAAAACATTTACTATAATACAAACAACTTTATTACAAAATTTTTCATTTGTCTGACAATATACTTTTCATAATCTTTTTCATCAGCGCATTATTAATCTTTCTCAACTCCTCATTCTGCGCCACCAAACTCCTGTCCCTTGTTTCTCCACAAACTTCATCGCTCTTAACATAGTCATCATAATTCAGCAATCTCTCCGATTCGTCCTGGCAGATCACTTCCAGTATTCCCTCCTCGTCCTCGCCCGAGCTCCACTGCAGCGTTTTGAGCGCTAAGCTCGGTTTAAACGTCGTCGCCCGATAATTCTCAAACGCCGGTGCAAACACCGCGTTGCTTATTCTCCCCTTGTGGGAAATTTCCTTAGTAACAATTCCGCTGGCAATATTCCAGATACGAATTTTGCCAGTGTCGTCTCCCGACAGCAGTCTCATGCAGTCCGACGAGACCGACAGACTCGAGATCGGCGCCTCATGGGCCTTCATCGAGCTGAGTTCTTTGCTCGCTGCAATGAAGTCAATAGTACGGGGCGGATCTCGCATGCTGAATTGCTTAATATCTCCGCTGATGGTGCCGACGAAAACGTAATTCTCGTTGGCGTCCACGCAGACCGCTGTTAGAGGTTCTGTGAAAATTAATGACAAAAGCAGTTGGCCCTGACTGGTGTCGTAAATTTTGAGACTCTTGTCCAGCGAAACAGAGCACAAAATCGAGCGCTTCGTCAGGCTGCCGAAACAGATGTCCTTGACCGGACGCGAGTGGTAGGAAAACGTGTGCAGCGGCTGGCTACTGTCCTCGGATAGGTGCGAGCTGTTGGTGCAGCCACCTAGAGACCAGACGAAAATGAGATTGTCCTCGCCGGCGCTGGCGAAGCAGGACCCATCGGCGTTGAATTTGATGGACGTGACTATTTGGAAGTGGCCGGTTAGGGTGGACAGCAGTCGTCCAGTGCTGGTTTGCCAGAGAAAGAGTTTTTCGTTAATCGCAGCCACGGCGTATTTGCCATTTTGCGAACAGGCGAGGGCTGAGACTTTGCCGGGGGTGGGGAAACGCACGTTCGAAACTGGATTTTGACTGTTCAAAGGCCAGAGGTGGAGACGGGGTTTTGTTAGGTCGGCTGCGAGTAGATAACTGTCACGTAAAACCTACAAAAAGTATAGCGTTGTGAGTTGAGTTTGAAAATAAAACAAATTGTGGAAACAAAAAATAAATACATGAACTTTGTATAGTTGAAATGTAATTATTTGTTTATACAACTTAAATGATTGAGCTGATTATTCACTTACCAATTTGTATGTGCAAAAGTTTTTCACTGACAATTTTTTTAGTTTTTATTTAAACACTGAATAAAGTTTGATACAAATTTACAGTCAATGTCAACAGGTTGTTGATATTTAATTAATTTTGAATTGAAATTATAGTCAAACCTGTAAAGTGTGAGGTGCCACTGTGCCTGCGTGTTTATAAACATTTAACTGATTGCCTGTGCATGGGTCGTACGACACAATAGATTTTTCTCCGGAACTGTCACTTATTAAAATTATTTCCTTCAATCTGTTAGACATCTAGAAAAAGTGGAGGGTTTTAAGAATTAATGGTTTTAATTATTAATTATGAGCAATATGTCATTATCACAAATATGTGATTATTAGGGAAATTATGCCGATTCATTTAATTGCAGTTAAAAATGTATGTAGATACAAACAACACTTGTAAATAATGTTTATTATTCAATTGTTCGATTATTGAGTTATTTTTATTTGAAATTAAATTATAATTATGACAAAATATTTAAAATTATTAAACTGGCAAATAAATTAAAGATGTCTGCAAAAGAATTGTAATAGTAATGAAAACTGACAAATATAATTTAAAGTTGAATATGATTTCTCCTAACTGATCATATTATTTTAAATTTGTAAGTAGTAATAATCATAATGACTGTAAAATTACCTTTTGTTTACAAATATACAAAATATAATGTAGAATTTGAGGTTAGTTTTTCTTATTAATCAACAAGCATGGTTGAACGATGTGAATGTATGAAAGTTGGCCAGCATGTATTGTATTATTTATTGATACTATTTTTTAAAAATAGATGGCGCAGAGAACAAGACAAACATTATTTGACTTAATTAACTACTAAAGGAGTAATATTAATTATGTTTCTAAATTTTTTAGTTAATAAAAAAATTGGAACTGTTATAATAAATGAAAAATCAGGGTTTTTTATACGTTAGTTTTTAAATTTTGTAGTTATCATATACAACCAAATCTTTAGAATTATTATTTTTGTTGCATAATAAAATAAATTTTATTTTCAACTTTATTTGATCAAATTATAGAAAAATGATTTTTTCGAAATTAAAAAAAAATTAAAATTACAAAAATCTTTATGAACGTTACTTGTAATAAAAAGATGTAGATATTCTAGAGATCTAATGAAAAAAGAAATATCTTGTTTCTTAATTTTTTGTTTGTTCATTTTAAGCTAGAATTTTCATTTTCTTTTCAATAAAATAAAATATCTTTAATCAGAATCTTTGGCTTTGGTTTTCAGACATTTTTTGAACTCATATGTTTCAATTTATAAATTTGCTTCTATATTACTGTATGTATATGCGAATTTTTATACAGGAACTAATCCTGAGAGGAAATTTTATAAAATTCTTTTACTAATGCTATTTTTATACAACCAGTATTTAAATTAAAATTAATATTAAATAAATATTAAATTAAATAAAATAAATTAAGAAAAGAGGAATGATCACAATATATTAGTTTTTGTAACAGAATTAAAGTTTTAAATAATGGAACAATTTTAATGCTGTAAAATAAAATTGTTAATAAAAAGTTAATGAAAAAAAAATGTGAGTGTTGGGATATAAGGTTCACAAAACTTGAATTCGATAATTTAATTAAATAATATCTGCATTTTACAAAGCAATAAGTTACATACACGGAATCGACATTTCAACACATAATTTCGCATTCTTTTATACATACTCAATTATAATAACACGATCATAATACATCATGTAATTTGTATGTATGTCATTTTACGTAATTATATTATTAAATTCTGACAATTTGATGGGACTAACACATTTGTTTCTTAAAAACTATCGAAAAATCGAATTCGTGAAATCGACGTAACTTGAAAATAGTTCCCTTTTGTAAAAATTATTTTCAACTTTGAAATATAATAATGTATTGCATAAAAGTTACCTCACTGACTGTCGCTGCTGGAAGACTATGAGCTCAACAGTCAAGAGGCACAGATAAAATCTTACAAACATTATTATAGCACCGAATCAAACAAAGTCTTAGAAAACATGGTATAAACAACAACGTTTTATTATTATTATTACTTTTTTTCATTTTAACTTAGCACGTATATTATAATATTGATAGTTAAGTGATAATGCAATATATAAATCTTACAATTATAATGATATTTGCTTCATTTTAATAATTAGCTGATCATCGAACAAGATCGATACACGTTTTCGGATTGTTTTTATTATCGCAAAATCGATTACTTGCTCGAGATCATTGAAGCTGAATTTGTATTGTTTCATGTAGTACGTCAAAAAGTAACAAAATTTAGTGAAAAGTTGCGAGTCAATCGTAATACACTTTCACGACTGACAGTTTATTGTACAACTGGATAAATGTTCATTTGCACCATCTCATTTTTCTCTTTCACTTGTTTCTTCGTTGTTTGTATTATCGGACGGCAAGTCCGATAACGACTCGGATCAGTCACTGAAACATAACAAAAAAAAAGCAATATGTTAGTTTTAACAAGTTTTACAATTTCCCAACTACTAATACATGTATAAAACATTACAAACTGTGTCGAAGGGATGGATATAATAACAATTCAAAATTGCCATTCTTGATGAATTCATAAACTTTTATTTAACCCAACATTGGTGCTAATTTTATTTACATTAATTTCCATCGATTACATAAATAATAAGAAAAGTTTACAACAAGCTTACAAAGAATGGGCGTTATACCTATCGCTATTTTCACTCGTTGCCTCTTCGCTGCAGTCCAAGTCGAGGTCACCCTGAATGGCGCTCTGTAGATCATCGATCCTCTGCAGAGCCAGTCTCAGCTCGTCTTTCACCACCTTGGTCTCGGCCTCGGCCGCTTCCAGGGCTTTCTCCAAATCGCGCCGCATTCTCGTGGCCTCTTGTTCACGCGTGGACGTTGTCAGTGCCTCCTCTTTGGCTTCTCGTAAAGATCGCTGTAATCGTCGCGCTGCGTCCTGAGCAGACTGTTCCTTCGTTCGTAAAACCGCAGATTCCGACTGCAGTTTGTCGACCGTTTCCTTCAGTCGTGCTATTTGAGTCTACAAAACAAGAAATTAATTTACACAAATTTATTAAAATAATAATTTGTTGATTAATTATTATTGTGTTTATTGTACCTCTAATCGAGCTCTGGTAGTTTGCTCGAGTTCAAGTTTACTTTCGAGCTCCTTCGTGCGGAATTCCAAGCGTCGAGTGGCCAGGCTATTTGCCGTTGGATCGCCCAGCTGTTCAACCGACTCCAGACGCTGACTGAGCTCGGACAGCTGGTCTTTCAAAGCAGACTTTTCGGCCTCCAGTGAAGTTATTATCACTTGCGCATCCTGAAGCTGCACTTGTTCCGCTGACACTTGCTGAACTGCTGCACGATACTTTTTCAGTACCTAAACATTAAAAATAATACATTAATTGATTATACAAAGTAAAATGAAATACAAATATTATCGTCATTCTGGCTTTAAAAAGAGTCATTATATACCTCAGCAAGTTCTTCCTCATTTTCTTCCAACTGTGAAACAAATTCCGCGCGCTCTCGGTTCGCCAAATTAGCTCGGTCTTCGGCTTCCGAGCGCGCTCTCATGGCCTCCTCATAAGCCGCCTGCGTTTCACTCAAGTCCTGTTCCAGGGCCTGTTTTGCTTTGACCGCAAGAGCCCGAGCACACTCCGCATCTTCCAGCTGATTTTTCAGTTGTCTCAAAGCCGCTTTGCTGCCAGAATCACCCTTCGATCGTTCCAGCATCGTCTGTGCGTCTCGCAGAAGAGCCTTTGTTCTCTTCAAGTCTCGTTTCAATCTAGAAAAAAAGCACACCAAGTTAAATGTTGTTATAAAGTAAAATAGTAAATAAATTATGATAAATTAAATAAGTCTGATTGTATACCTTTGAACCATTTCCTGTTCCGCTGCCCGATCGGTTCTGTCTTGTTCCTCAAAGGCAACCAAACGTCGCTCCAAATCGTGCTTCTCGCGCAACAAAATTGTCCGCTCTTCGTGTTCATTTTCAAGCTGTGCCTCGAGTGCCTTCACCTTTTTATGGGCATTGCCACGCACATCCTCGAGTTCCTCGTCCCGTTGCTGCATCTCCTTGCGCATTTCCTTGCGCTGCTGTTCGATGCTCATTTCGAGCCGTAATTTGGCCTGCTCGAGCAGCTGCACCTGACCGGCCAGGTCATCCAGCTCTTCGTCTTGATCCTTCACCTTTTTTTCGAGTTCGTGCTTAGTTTTCTTTAACTGAGCTACTTCCTCCTCAGTTTTGCCGCCAAATGTCAGCTCCTCGAGCTCCTGGGTCAGCGAATGCAGACGTTCTTCTTTCAGTTCTATTTCCAGTCTTGCGTCCTGCAAATGTTTTAAATCATCTTCAATTCCGAAATACACAAAATCTCATTTTTTTACAAGCTTATGAAAAATGTTCTTGAAGCTTACTATGAAAAGTATGTTTTTTAAAACTCATTTTTTATTATATTTTTTTATTTTTTAAAGTTTAATATTGAAATTAAAATTACTTACACTTAAGTTCTGTTCTACAGTGAATTTTTCAGCGATTGCAATCTCTTTTTCTCTGGCCAGTCTTTCACGTTGGGCTTTCTCTTGTCTTAGATCGTCCATTAAATTCTGCGTTTCTGAATCAAATCTGCAGAACAAAAAAAGTTGTAATAACAGGAGAGAAGAAAAAAAAATTAAGAATCATTATTACAAGTTAACGCATCAATGAAAATCATGTTTTTCGCTTGACTTTAATTTTCAACAGATTTATCAAATTTGGCCAAGCGCCAAACGACACTTGTTGCGGCGCGTTAATGAGACCGAAGCGTGCCGGCAACGGAAATAAGATACCCAAATTAAATTGCATAGCTCTGATTACGCAACAATATTTAGCGCAACATCATGATTTACAATTACCAAGTACAAATTCCCTTTTCTCTCTGTAATGCTCTTTTTCTAATTTAATTCTTTCGTTCACAGTAATATTACTGTTTCAAAAGCACGATTTCACAAGCGAGAGAGACAATTTCCATTAACTCAGCCTTACTTTCGTTGTTTCTTTTCCAGTAGATTATTCCTCGCGGTTTGCTCCTCGAGGAGCAGTCGCAGGTCGTGCATCTCGCCGTTTAGTTTCTGCACACGACGCTTCCACTGTCCGACGACCTGTCGCTGTTCCTCAACTTCCTCATACGCGTCCGCTAACTGCAACAACATAATTTATTAAGCAAAAAATTAAAATCCACAATAATATTTTATTTTAAACATTTGGAAGCAAGACAATTTTAAATGCTGACCTTCTTCTCGAGCTGCTTTTTCAGTCCGACCAGTTGCTCGAGGTCATCCTCGTGTTGCTGGGCCATCTTTCGTTTGGTGAACTCGAGCTCTCGCATCGCGTGCTCGTAACGTTGTTTATAAACACCGCCGTCCTCGCCATCTTCGCCGTCGGAGACTATTCCATTGAGGTCGGCGGCCCTCGCATAAAGGAGCTCCATTTCCAATCGCTCGGTGGCTTGTTGCAGACTTTTGTTCGCCTCGGTGACATCCTGCAATTCTCGCTCCAATCGCAGCCGCTCGGACGTTTCAGCGTCAATTCTTTCGGCAGCAAGTGTTGACGTGGAATGCTCCTCTGCAAAGTCTGCAGTCATCTCACTAAGCTGGAAAAAGAAAAGATTATAATTTTTTAATCATCCTGCCATTTTTTACAATAGTATTTTGTAATTTTGAAATAATATAAATGACACAAACACGTGTTAATACTATTTTACTTGTGTGTCATGGTACCATGATTTCATGTGAAATTTGCGCGCACGTATATATCTTTGCTAAAAGCAAATTGTTTCCACGAACGAAAATAACAAATCTTCAAATGAAGAAGGTTTACAATTATGACAGCGGCTTATAACCTTACAACTGACACTAAAATTAGAAGCCAAATTTAATCACCAACATTATTTTAACGTTTTTTTCTGTTTAATTTGTCTTTTCATTAAATGACTATTAAGTCATCTTCATTTATTTTTATAAAAAAAGCCAAAAAGTTTTGTAATTAAAATTAAAGTTTGAAATTTATTGCTTCTCGTAACAATCTTGAAGTTGGATATATTATGAAATATTATTTCTTTGCAGAACTTTCCTCGCTGCAAAAGTACTTCCTAAAAAAGGAAATAACGGAATCTGTTCATTTAGAAGAATCCGGCTGAACGGGGTGCAAGTTTAATGTACCTATTCCCACGTCTTTTCAAATCAATTCTTATTAAATAACATGAATAATAATAACAAAAAGAGCCGGAGTATTTTTTTCTTATTATTTTCTTTTAAACTTAGAATTTGTTGTATACATTTTTGATGTACAAGTTTTGTCATTAATGTTGTGAAGAAAACTGTCGAAATCCACGTCGTTTACAAAAATAGCTACCTCGGCGTTGCTCTCGGACAGAGTTCTGTCTGCCTCTGTGAAGCAACTCCGAGACGGGCTTTTGGCCATGCTGCTGGCCCTGCTGTAATACTGAAATCCCTTAATCATTATGTTGGTGCTGCTCCGGCTGAACGACCTCCTTGAGTCGGTGTCGCCGTTCCTGCCCAGACTCCGCCACTCGTCCATGATATGGTCCGTGCGTTCCAAAAAACTCGCGATTTTCGCGCTCAGATAGGACGAGGCCGTGCTCGGCTCCAGGTGCGAGGCAGTCGGCTTAAAATTCTGCCTCACTTTCTGCTTGTTTATCCCCAGAACAAAATTGAGACTCGCATCAAAGACCACCGGCGCCTGCTCCTTCGTCGACATTTCTCTCTCAATTTCTTGACCGTCCTGGTAAAATTGCTGCGGGTACACTCGCCGCACCGGAACCGAAACTGTCTCGGAAAGGTCCGGCCAGAGCGACGAGGACGATGAAGATCTGCTTCTGCAGCCGGGAAAAGGTGACATTTTTCCAAAATTTTTATTGTATAAAGAACTCCTTTCGAACGGGGAATTCCTTCCAAATGGCGAAGGACTTCTCAGGTTGATTGCTTTTCTGAGAATTGGCGACCTGGAGGAGGAGGGCGAGGGCAGGTGATGGCCCGGAGGCAAAGGTGGTCTGAGAGTAGATCCGCTCATGATTTTTTTAATTTCACTGGCCTTGATGATGGTGACAATGCAGCGACATCTTCAGATAATTTTTCGGACAAGGGCTGTCCTTGTTGAGAACTTTTTAATTGTCATGGTTTCGCGTAATCAAAGTCGTAAATGATGCCGGATTTGAGGAAGAGACGCGACTGGCCACCAGGTTTATTCCGAGGTGAGTGCGATGCCTTAGGCGGAGGAGGTGGTCACCTCTGAGTTATTCTGAGAAGGAACGGCTGCTTTTGGCGACAGGCCAATTGCCAGTAGTCATAATATATCGAGACTAAAACGTCGCTAATCAAGCCGATTACTACTTTTTTTGTTGCTACATATTGTATTTTGAACAAAAAGGTGCTGAACAATTTGATACTTTAGTTTATGTGTTGAGAAAGTAAATTTAGTTTAGTATTTTTAGCATTATTTTTGTTTATTGGAATATCGGATCGAATGGCCTTTTTATTTTTAAATGTTCCAACAAAACACAAAATTGCTTTTATAAATTCTTTATAAATTATTTTTTATGGATTATTTTGTAATAGAGTTTATACATTTTTTTATCTTTATTATTTGTATATTACTTTTTTGTTTTTTAATGGTAATATTAGCTTAATTGCAAATTTTATTACTCGAATAAATGAATGTGACTGTTAAATATTCATATTTTAGCACCTAGATTCGTTGACTTAAAAATATAATCAAAGATAAGTGAAAATTTATTTTGCTAAACAAAAAAAAAAAAAAAAAAACAGCTGAGAAGTGAAACATAAAGTTTGAGAGAAAACAGCTATTTCCATAATTATGATAGCGTTAATTACGTAACTGTAAAGTCTGAACTATTATAGATTTGAGGTGAAAAAATGTAATTTTTCAAATCATGAACTTTTTTTCTTCTTCACAACTATGACTTTTTCAATTACTTCCGTCAACACAATGTTCGTTTTGTGGATAATTCTTTGAATAGTCATTTTGAAAAGTGCCATAAATTTTAAAGTCAATAATTCTAACAGAAAGCATAATTATGAATAAGTCAAAAGAGAAATCTGCGAAGATAATAAAATCATAAAAATCCTAACGATTTTGGTATTAATAATAGAATTTTTGCAAAAGAAAAAAGTTTTAAATAAATAAACTTTTGTAAATCCTTTAAACAGGTAAAACAAAACTGTTTCAGTATTCTCAGTTGATTTTAAACCCGTTATATTATGGGACGCCATATATAACTAAGCTTATCCGACCAAAGTGTGTATTTTAAACTCATGACGTCGGTTTTGTTATTCACATTTTATTTAATATTTTTGTAATATTATTGTAGCGACAACTGCATCTTATTATTATTATTATTATTAATATTAATATTACTTTATTATTTTTCTTAATTTATTTTAAGTAACGCACATTTATTTTATTTAATGACCCACATTTAAATTTTCATTACTCATATATTTAATCGATATATACATTTAATTAGGTGATTAACATTTAAAGATAATGATTTATAAATGCTCTCATTAATAAGTAAGTATATAGTTATTCGTTTTACGAGCTCCTTTTTAAATAATTAAATCAATTTTATAAATATACAATTTATTCATATTAATTAAACAAATAACTTAAATTCGTAAGTTTTAATTCTCACAAGTCATTTTCAAAATAATTCACATTTTTTTCTTCTTACAAATTGAGTCAAAGGTTTTTATGATTTCTCATAAACGTAAAAGCATAAAAACTAATTACATTCATTTAAACAGTTAACAAGACAAAACACGTGGATATGAAATCATTTGGTTTCACCGGCAGATGTGGGTCACTGGCACTTTTGTCTACCACGCTTTTTGCTTAGAATTAAAGTCCGCTGCTCAAGTTGGCCAGCTTGGCCTGTGATTTACGAAACATGTGTTTTTAACCCAGAAACTGCAATTTTTTTCTGATAAAGTGACAGTCAAGGTCATTTTAATTATTCTAACAGGAAAAGAATAACAAAAAAAGGACATTTTTACACGAACATTTAATTTCATTTAAAGAAGAAGAAAAACTTGTAAAGAAAATTCAAACCCGAGAAGAAAAAAATAAACCGAAAGAAATGTGCACAAAAAAGTTCAATTTCTTTTAAAAGAAAAAGAAGGGAAAAAACTCGTAAAGAAAATTCATTCATGAGGAGAAAAGGCAATAAAATTTGCAAGTGTAACGTGTGAACGCCCGACATTAGAGGCAGACAATTTTTGTTGTTCATTGAATTCCAGATAGTTGAGACGTTTGGGCTTAGGCATTTAAATTCGCGTTTATTTGTTTGAATGCAAAAAAGAGCCTACTACTGTATGTAAC
>JABFPM010002575.1:0-16330 GCA_022817325.1 Idris sp. 1 HC-2018 | reverse complement strand
TTTTTATAAAGATATCAAACAAAAAGTATCGACGATTTCAAATGCATATATTACCATTTCACAAGAACCCAAAAACCAAAAAATCATGTGTGTTAAATAGTAATATAAAAATAAAATATGTATAAAAAAAGAAAAAAAAATAGTTGGTTTCAAGTCTCAAAATAACAGACATCATTCACAAATAATAATACCTAACGTAACGTTGTACAAGATTTTTGTTATATATATACACACAATTTTGACATCGTAAAGATCGGGTTCAGTAAATTTATATAATAATAATATAAGTGATTATAATAAAATGAAGAATTTTGGAAGCGTTTGTTAAAAGTCTGAAAAATGGTCATAACATAAAAAAATTGAAGACGCTTGAGCCGAGTTCAAAACGGTATCGGTTTATGTTACTTTTTGTATTCACTACAGACAAGTTGCACGAAATCAAAAGGAAAAAAGTTACTAAGAAGGGACAAAAGAATTATACCGATATTTTTATCTCTCCCGAAAAGGGGAAAAAAGAAAACACTTGTAAATAAAAAGTAATGTCATTTTTTGTGAGATAACTGGGATTGGAAGTATAAAATAAAAAAAAATAGAGAAAAAGGGCCAGAAAGAGAGAGATATAAATATCACACTTGCGGACTGCAGCAATCATTTGCATACTCAAGTTAGAAGAAAATGAAGGAAAGAAAAGAAAGAGAGAGTGACACCTTTATTTAAGCTAATGTACAAAATTGGACTATGATTTTTTTCATCATTTTCATATTTTTGGATGAGTGTTGTTGGACCTCGTTGCAATATTGAAGTCCAGCCAGAGTCTGACGAGCATTAAAAGCGTCCGAAACGAACAAAAATCGCGAAAAGAATAAGTTGGAAGGATGACGGTTGGCATCGTCAGTTCATTATTCCCCTTGGATGTTTTTGTATTCGTTATATAATATATATATAATATGCATATATATAATTATTTTTGTTTGTTACGATTGCAACCAGTGTATCGCAATAATTATATATATATCCGATGATGTGCTGTTAAATGTTTAATAATTATTTAATAAATTCGGTCGATCGATCATTAATTCCGGTAATCGGCCAACCGACGAAGGGTCTAAAATCAATGACTTTTTGTATTTCATATTTTGGGTTTCTGTACTTCTCTTCGTTTCTGTGTTTTTGTTTGTTCGTTTTTTAATTATTATTAGCGAGTAATATGGTAATTGGCTTACGTTAAATTCATCCCAAGTTTCCTACGGTCCCCGTTACAAAATCGAATCTGGAGTGATCCGCGCGCGCAGTTTTTCAACCGATCCTTGGAATTGTTTCGCGTTTCAAATTACACGTCAAAAGAGATCAGCTGAGAGCTCGATTTTTTGTTAATTTTTATTTTTAATACGAAATTTTTTTGTTTGAATTATTTGTTGAATTCTTTTAAATTATGTAATTTTTTTAAATTTTTTTTTCAATTGCATTTTTTCATGTTTCGATTTTTTTGTGGTTTTATTTTCAACATTTCTTGATGTCATATTATAAAGGTTATAAGCGATCATCGCAGCTTGCATTTTGCTTTGTTGTAGTTAAACAGATGTTAAAGTTTTAAATCCGCGAGTTTGATTTATCGTTGTATTTAAATCAAATCAGCGACGTTCATTGGCATCTCCTCAATGACAGTATTGTAAAATTGTTCAATGTCCTGAAGTGTTCGCTTGTCATCCGATGTGATGAAATTTATCGCAACTCCTTTTCGGCCGAAACGTCCACCACGTCCGATTCTGTTGAATTTTAATATATACATTAATAAAAGTTCATATTTCTCTCGTTTTTAATATTACACAGAATCACGTCAGAATACAAGGCAATTTAAAAACAAATGTAAATTAGTTTCGACAATATAATGAAATTTAACTTATTTTCAGTTTTAATAATTCCGCATGTTTCATAAAATTGAAACAACTTTTATAATACTTGTAAATTTTAATTATTTTATTTGTTTTAAATTATTTTATCCATGAAAAAATCTAGTAAATTATAAATTTTAATATTTTTAAAATTTACCAAAGAAATGTAGTTATTTTTCTAAAAGTAAATATTTACACTCAATCCATATAAATATCCATTTTCTAATCAATAATTAATCAGTTTTATTAAACAAATCTATTCTTGCATTATTTTAATCAAAATATTAAATTAAACTTAACAAATTTTCCAACAGAATTAATATCTTAAATATCAAAATGTTACATGAAATTAGCTCTAAAAATAGTCTTCAATTGTGTGTCACAAAAAGTACGTATTGTATTTTCTTCAAAAAATACAAAGTTTTAAAAAAGTTGATTCAAAATTGTGAATAAAACATGTAGTTTATACCTGTGGATATAGTTATCGCGGTTAGATGGCAAGTCATAATTGATGACAAGTGAGACTTGCTGTACGTCAATGCCACGAGCGAGCAGATCGGTCGTGATGAGGACGCGGGACGATCCTGTGCGGAACTGACGCATAATGAGGTCTCGTTCGCGCTGCTCCATGTCTCCGTGCATGGCGGACACGGTGAAGTCCCGGCTGCGCATGCTCTCTGTCAGCTGGTCGACCTTACGGCGGGTGTTGCAAAAGATTACCGCCTGCGTGATACTCAGCGTATCATACAAGTCGCAAAGCGTGTCCAGCTTCCATTCTTCACGTTCCACATTTATGAAGAATTGCTTGATACCCTCAAGCGTCAATTCCTCCTTTTTCACCAAGATCTGTACGGGCTGACGCATGAAGCAAGTGGACACTTCAAGTACGTCAGTCGGCAACGTAGCAGAAAGCAATATAACCTACAATTTGAAATATTAAAATAAATGTTTTGCTATTTAATGATATTTTATTTGTAAAATAAAAATTTTTGTCACATAATTAGGTCTTTTGGTGTTTTTAGTTTTTACCTGAACTTCGTTGGGAAGTTGTTTGAATACATCGTGGATCTGGTCTTTGAAACCACGAGACAACATTTCGTCGGCTTCGTCAAGTACAAATAACTTGATGTTATTTGTACGTAGTGCCCGTCGCTGAATCATGTCGAATACACGACCAGGAGTTCCTACAACTACGTGGACACCTTGTTCCAGTTTGCGTATGTCCTCGCGGACATTGGTACCCCCGATGCACGCGTGGCACTGTGCTTGCATGAAGTCGCCCAAAGCGATGACGACTTTTTGAATCTAATTGAGTAATATTAAAGTCGCTCATTTAGTCGGCATTCCAAATTGAAGAGTACAATTAAAAATAACTTATAAATTATAGTTTAATTACAAAGTAGAGCAACTTATTTCAAGTTAAATAATCAATAAATTTTTAAACTTAGCTCTAAATTAAGAGTTTACTTCATGATTTAATCATTTATACTTTAACAAAATGTATATATTTATGATTTAAAATAAAATAAGATACAATAAAATAATTTTTTTATTCTTTTAAACAGAAAAAGTAACTCTACGTTTTTATGATTTATTAAATATTGTAAACTACCTGTTGGGCCAATTCTCTGGTTGGAGCAAGAATTAAAGCTTGACACTCATTTAAGACAGTGTCAATCTTTTGGAGAATGGAAATGGAGAATGTCGCTGTTTTACCAGTACCTGTTAAGAGATAAACATTTTTTCGTCAACATTTCGTCATACTTATTATTTTGTTGAAATTAACATAATTTTATGTAAAATTAAAGTTCTTCAATTATTTAAAATTAAAATTCAAGACATATTAATTTTAATTATCTGATTATAAAATTCAAAAATAGAACAAGGAACTGATATTTACTGAATCATCCTTAATAACGATATTCACTTTGCTCTTGTACTTTGAATTGTTTTTACAAAAAAATGTTAAAAATGTTAATGGAATATTTTTTAATTTAATCAAGTTCGCTTTCCAATTAAATTTAATGTCAATGAAATTGGAGCATTTTATGTAAGACAATAAAATTTAAAAATGGTTTCAAATAATTACCGGACTGGGCTTGAGCGATGACATCGTGACCTTTAACGCAAGGTAAGATTGCACGCTGTTGGATAGCTGAGGGCTTTTCAAAACCGTAAGCATAAATACCGCGAAGCAGTTCATCCTTCAAGTGCATATCATCGAAGTTTTCGATGACCTGATAAATACAAATTTAACACAAATTTTATAATAAATTTCACATTTTTATAGAATAAAAAATATTTAATAACAAGTTTTGTTGAAATAGATTGTATTAATTATAACTTTTTTTTAATATTGATTTAATAAATTATCAACTTATTTATAAAAAGTCAGTGTTGAGAATGTAATTTAATTATAATATAATAGCGTAATGTAGTTACAATAAGTTGATTTAATCTACTTAAAAAAGCGACATGAGATGAAAATTAATTGATTCAGTTTGGTTTAATCAAGATGAATAAATGAACTCACGATATTCCAATTGGATTCGATAGTTCCATCTGGTTGCATTCCAATTGGACCTTCATGCATCGGCTGTTCAGTTTCACTAGGGCCATTTTTCGAATCACTTGGCCAATCATCGCCTCTGAAAAATGGAAATTATTGATGGTCATGGAAATGCTCGCTTTCAAGATTTTAAATCTCTTTTTAGGGATTTACCGTTATTTCTGATCTGTTCTTATAATTATCTTTTGTTTAATCTAAGCATCTTATAAAATAATCTTATAAGATAAAAGAATTTGATGGGTTTTTTAGATTTTTTTTTTAATTTTGGCAACAAAATTTAATCAAACAACAATTCATAAATATAATTTTATTATAAATGAAATAGTATAAAATAAAAAAATAGCATCAAAATAAAAAATCAAAAGATAGCTTACAAATCGGGAAAATAATGTAGAAAAAAAGATAAAGAAAATCGAATTTTGTTTGAATTTAATGAAAATAAAGTTGACAAAAAATATAAAAAGTCTGAATTAAAGATTAATTCCACGAAAACCGCCCAATCAAAGCTCATGAGTCATCCTTTTAAATTTCCCGCCCAATCTCTTTTTTCCACTCAATCCCTCGGTTTCCTCTTCAAGGTTGACTTCTCGACATTTTTCATCGCGCCACGTGTCTCTTCTTGCGCTCACGCCGCTTCCCGAAAAAAACCGTTAACAAAAAAATTCCAAATTCCTCTCGCCTCTTCCCACCCCCGCGCAATTTTGTCATCGGTGTTGTGACGCAAGTCGAACACGTGCGACTCATTTACACCGACACTGCTAAAAAAGGGAGCTACGCAAAAAAGGGGTCGCCTCCCCTAGCAACTGTAATTTTTTAAAAATCGCAAACTTTTTTTCTCGGCTTTTCGTGAATTTCGTACTTTCAGACCCTGAATAAAAGTCGCTGGCAACGCGGCCGCGTGCAACGACTTTTCCCACAAAAAATGCGAGAAGACCGTTATGCTGACCAAAAGTTGGACTGATAATGATAACAAATTTTGCGAAAATTTATTTAACAATTGAATTTAACGAGCGGCTAAATGACGAGCGTCGCGTTGATTTTCGTCCCGACAACGTGACAAAACTCGGCCGTGGCGCGCCATGTTGTCAGCGCTAACGGCCCGACGTACGGTCGGTCTCACAAATTATGGCATCTGCGGTGTTCGTGGCGGCTCGCGGTCGCGAAAATTTATGCCACGAGGTGTAAGGCGCTGCGGGCCAGAGGATGACGCATCGATGAGCGGCATCGCGAGCCGGTGACGTGCAAAAAAAGCGACCACTTACCTTCGCTCAGGATTAAAAGACATGGTTCACACTGAAACGTTGTACCAAAAGAACATTTGACTATGAGTTAAACTCGACGAACCCCGGGAGCCGGGAAATGCACATGGTGGGGCGCTGCAGTCGCCGCCCGAAAGAGGGGAGAGAACTTGCAACTCACCACTGGCGCAGAACAAGCGGTCCTTTTGATTTACGTTTGTTGGTGTTGACAATTTGAACAAAAAAATGTGTCAGGGAGTTTAAGGGAGGAGCTAAATAATTCTCGAGAGCTTCTTTTTGAAGGCTTTTGGAATAATGAGTTTTTGAAAATAAGACGCGGCAGCAGATACGTCACTTCCGGTGACCGGAGCAGACGAATGAGAGTGTCTTTTCACCTTTGTTTTATGGTCGAGGTTAAAGGAGAAAAGAAAACCGGATTTTTTTAAAAAAAACCGCCAGTTGGGCGGATTTGTAAATATTATTTTTGTTGTAAATGTAATAAATTCAAGTAGTATTTTATGTTTGAAAATGATTATGTAAAAGTAAGTTTGAATATAACGGTTTAATTTGACAATTCACATTTTAAACAAAATGTTACGACTATTTTGGCATTTAAAAAATAGAAATTATTTTAATAATTTATTATAAAAACAATTTTTTTTAGTAAATCACAAAATAATTACATTAATATTTTGTTTTTAAAGTGAATGAAATTGGTTTTGAAAAGTTAAAATATTTACAAATTATTATATAAGATCTAACTTTTTAATGTATTTAATTAGCAAATTATTTAATTCCATTAAAATAGAGTTTTTAAAAGAAAAAGAAACTTATCTAAACTTTCAAAATTATTTAAATTCATTTTATTATAAAACTTATATATTATCTATTAAACAACTTTTAAGAATGTGAAAGAAAAATTATTTAAAAGAATAATTAATCAGGATTGGGACATTAATTTAAAATAATGTTAAATATTAGTTTGAAGGAATTTTTAAATTAATATTTTAAAAATGTATTGATTACCTTTCAATATAAATTTTTCAAAATTATCTTATCAATATATTTAAATAATCTTTAATATATTTAATTACTTTAATTTATTTGACAAACATATTTAAGATAGTAATAGAAAATAAGTAAAATTTACTTTCTGGCGATTGATAACAATGATAATTGTTATCAATTATTTAATCCAATAATTATTGATAAGGTGTACACATTTCAATATTAATAAAATTAAATAAATGGAAACTGAAACAGGGATCAGTTTCCCATAAGTTCTTGGATATTGTTGTAAAACAAGAAATATATTCACATTTTTTATTAAAAAATATTTTTATTAATTTCAAACATTAAAATATAGGCGATACTGTATTGAAAACAAATTAAAATATGTTATCCAAAGTATATATTTTCGTCAAAACTAGCAATTTTTTACTTTATTGCTAGCCTTACAAATATATGAAAAATCATTAATTATTTATGTACATTGGATGTGTTTAGGTTATTAATATTTTTTAAATTTAGTAATTCGTATTTAATAAATCTACTGTTTTTAGTTAAAAAATAGAATCTGTTTTATTAATTTTTTTGGCTAAAAATATGTTTTATCTACTTATATTATTTCGGCCAAAAGCAAATGTGCATTTTAAATTTCAAAAGCATGAAGTTTACGAATTGTTATAAATAGAGAACAAAAATTAACTTGAATATTTTTTCGATCATATCTAAATTTAGTTTACAATAAAATTAATTTTTAAAATCTACAAAATCTATGCAGGCGGTTGTATGTAAAATATATTCATTTAAAAACCACCAATTTTATTAGAGAATTGGGTGGAAGGTGATTTAGAATGGAATTTCTGCTAAATTAAAAATCTGAATGATAGTGGCTCAAAACTCCAAGAAAATAAGAAGTTTATGAATTATAAACAATTTTGTGGCAAATACCATCTTTTAAGAAAATTGATAGTTTTTTAATGAAAAAAAAATTAGAGGAGAAACGGGTATTATGAGACAACGTGTATTATGAGCCACCTTAAATATGAATAATTAATGAAATTAAACAAAAAAATGAAGTTTTTAAATGAATCTGCAAGCAAAATCTTGTTATTTAAAACATAATTTGCATAATTTACATAATATGTAAATTAATTTACTTACTTTTATACATTTTATACAAAAAATACTTACTGAGTATACATAATTATGTTTTAAGCAAAATGTGGTACATTAGTTTTGATAATAATAATTTATAGCTATATTAGCTTGGTCCTTAGGGGTCTATCATTTTAAAAATAGCATGCCGCTCTATAGTTTGGTTCGTTATAGAAGAAACAAAAATAAAATACGTTGATCCGGCCAAATTATATGCTATTTACACCGCTTTGCTACAGACTTTTTTACTTTAACAAAAAATATGAATTTGGCATCTATTTTTATTAGTTATTATACAAAATACAGTTAGTATCGCATTAAGAATAATTTAATGAGTATTACAAAATTATTGAATTTGTCAATTATAGGAGCCATACATAAAATAAGTTCACAAAAAAATTTTAAAAGTAATTCCTCCTTCTCTCCCCCCCCCCTCCCTCTTCCCACTTTGGTAACGCTTTGTCTATGCATTTGAATTATTTTCTCATATTTCTTATCACCCCCTGAAGCGAACGTATTTTGTGTATAACTTCTATAGTGTAACAAATGTCTTAACAGTGAAGAATACGCGTAGGGCCTCTCTCTTTCTCTCTAAACCTCACTCAGAAAAATTCAGTTCATTTTCACTGATCCTGCTGGTTTAGAAAGTTCTTCAACTGTTTACAAATAAATTAGTATTTCATATAAATATGAAAAAATTGCGTAAGATATACAGTCAACTTCCACTTACAGTCTGATCACTTCTTGTCACACAAAGTCTCAAACCGGAAATTGTATAATAAATTAATTATACATATGAACAATTTTACAGATTCCCTTTGGCCCTAAAAAATCGAACAATTTTTATCTGAGATACACATTTTAAGGTTGACACCTTCTAATATGCTTAGCAATTTTACATACAATTACATTGCAGCAGAACAAGAGATTAAACATTTAGAATTTGAAGCAAAACTGTTAAATGAAGGAAAATTTAAATGATGATACTCTTGAAAATGCCAAAAATAAATATAGAAACGATTTTGTTTACCGTAAAGACAAATTATATGTAGAATTGCTCATTTATTTAAATGTATACATAATGGGATTTTATAAGTTTTATTTTTAATGAAACAAATATTAATACTTATAATTAGATAGAAAAAACATTGTTTTATTCGAATACTTCGAAGGAGTTTATTGTTTATGATTCTAAGTTATTCGTAAATAAATAATTTTAATACAATAAATATTGTTCTTATCCACTTTTTATGTTCAAATGTATTAATTATTTTTCATATAATAATAATTTTTGTTCAGAAATATTTAAAAATGTAAACATTAAAATTTTTCCTTAGAACGAAATTGATCGAAATGTTATTTGAAAATGTTGATCCTGTTAACAATATCCCTATGTCCTGTATGCTACTATATTTTAAAAATGTTCATTGTCTTAAGATGAGGACATTCTACAGCTTTTTACCTACATTACGAATTTCGCAAATAAAAATAATTAACAATAATAGTATTGATAAAGTTCCAACCGATTTTCTCATTTTGTTGAAAATTCTGTTTAAATGTCATTCATTTTAAATATAATTTGTACGAGTATTTTTTCCGACTCGTTTATAAGATAAGAAAAAACGAGTTGTAAAAATATGTTAAAATGCTACATTCTTGGAAGAAATACAAAAATGTTAAGATATTTTCCCAGAACTCAAGAATCGTCAGAAGCGTTGCATTTTAAATAACTATTATTTACAACGACATATATTCAAAAAACACTTTTTTTTAAGTGTATGTTGAATTTGAATATTTAAATTAATAATTGACACATTTTGTGTTACTGACATTCGGAGCCAATAACAAATAAAAAGAAGGCACATTGGGTTTGATACGCCACTATATTCCCCATATAAAAAAAATATAATGTGACTTTAATTGGAAGTCAAGTTTAAAACTAATATACAAATCATCACAGTTTCTTTTTTTTGTTTTTTGAGCATTTAAAATATTTCAATGTCAACATTTTTCGCAAATCAAATAAATGCAAATCCGAGTACAAAAATGATTATTGCGATAGGAAAAATGAGGTATATCTCCATTCTTGGATGACACTCGGATATCAGCTGGAAAGTGTCATCGCCCTCATGATCGATGCCATCTCGTGTAGGAACCTCGACAATGACCCTATCATTGGATAAAAAGTTCAAACTAAAAGTGCATTCTGTTTGATTGATGCAAGCTTTCGTGACGTTTTCATATTGCAAAGTTGGCTTTTGAATGTCAAAAACCGCGTGTATGATATTAGATACAATATCATTGTCACTGTAAAAAATGTAATAATAATATCCGTCTTCCTTGACATCGTGGATCGTTTGCATGTGTCTTCCAGACATTAAATAACTGACATCTAAACATTTGTCCGAGGAATTAAACTCTTGTTTTACCAAAACTTGTCCATTGTAACATGTGAGCAGTCCAAGTTCGAAACTTGAAAGTGACGAGTCTTCGTCAAGTCCAGTGAGATTTTTTGCATTGTTTCCTCCATGTTTTATGCCTTTACCCGACATCACCGGAGGATTCTGAGGATTGTGAGTTCGTTTTATTCGTACATAATCTATTGGTACACCTAAAAAATACAAGAAAAATGAGTATTTTTTTAAACATTATTGGGTATAATAAATCTATATTTATCTATGAAAAATAAGGTATGTACCATTGTCGTCTACCTCCCTTGCATTATTTTCTTTATCAATTTGCAATTCTTCTTCTAAAATTCGTAGTCTTGATTTATTCTGTAAACGACTTTCAGACTTTTCAACTTCATGTGCTTTGTTATCATTTTTCGCATTTCTCCTGGCCTTTGAATTATTGTCTAATTCAATTTTATTTTCATTGAACTTTTTTTTATTATTTATATCGGTTATATTAGTAATAGGAGTATTTTCAATATCGGTATAATTGTACTCGCTTTGATTGTTCATTTCGATATTTGAGAGAGATTCTTTTCTTATTGAGTCCATCGTCTCCTTTGAATTAATTTCCTGCGCGTTTGACTCAAAAATAATTTTAACTTGATTTGCTTCTGGTAAGTAAATTCCATTTATTATAGCCTTATTTTTGTTATGATCCAACATGCCACAGGTTTTCAATTCTTTTTCACCTTTTACTACTAAAATTGAGGATCCTTCGAATCTGTTGAAAATAATATTTGTCATCAATTTATTTAACAGTTATGATTTTTAATTTCACTTTTGCTTTATAAATACAACTGAGTTCTAAATTTGTATGATTTTTAAGATAAAATTACATTTTCTCAGTATCATTGCACTAGCATAAAACGTCATACCTGGAACAAACTGATAAAGCAACTTTAGCTCCTTTCCAAAGATAAAAGCCCCAATACTCCAAAGTGTCGTCGGGCAATAGCATACTTTTTTTTAAACGTATGTGTTTCTTATGTAACAACGTTTCAGGTCTATTCGGTATTTGAAAGGCATTGAACGATTCGTTCATTCGTAAACTATGACTCTGTAAATTAAATCATTTTTTTAATTAGGTAATTATAATTTGTTTATTAACAAAGACAAAATATGTATAAAGAAATGTATTTTATTTTGTGAAGCAAACTTATAAAACAAATTTTCCTATAATATTTTTTTTATTTGTTTGTAGACAACAAAAATTTGTTGATTATGAATTTTTCACTTACAGAACAAAACACATTGGACACTCCATCAGTAATCTCCAAAACGTCAGACTCAATGAGCGCATAAGCTATCTGTCTGAATCTCGTATTTTTTATATAAAGCGGAACTATCAAAAACACCGCTGGAGCAATCACAACCAGAAAACAAAACAGGATTACTCGTCTGATACCATTCATTTTGCCTAAAAATAAAGAGAACACAGCAACAAAATGAGAAACAAAAATTGACACACAAGTAAGCGTGATAGCTGACTTTTTTCACTCGTTTACATAAACTCAACTGTGCAAGTGTACATAAAAAAAAAAGTTTTATCTTTTCACAAATGATAATGCACACATTATCAATGCATCGAAAATTGAATGAAGAGCTCGTGTCAAATTTTTCTTCACGATATCTTTACAATTTTACTTGTCGAAATGTTGACATTATTTTGGAGCATTTTATGTACATTTTAAAACAACTTTTAAAAAGGGCACAGTCGAATAGGGAGATGACAAATGCCTTAAAATTAATTCTATAAATAAGTTTTTCTTATAATTTGTTGTTGTTGAAAATTTGAATAATATTTGTTATTTTCACATAATATACGTCATTTTTTTGGCCGGAATTTGAATTTTTCGAAAAAATTATTTTTGTTTGTTGTTCAACATGAAAAAAAATCGTAATAAAATACATGTTGTATCAATTGAAGATACAAATCACCTCAATTTTTTCCAGATAGAACGGTTAATTCCTATAAAGGCAAATTCCTGTTAATGCACATTGATTTTATGCAATCTTGTGCATTTTTTCAAATTTTTTATCAAGATCTAGATATACAGTGCCATTCAAAAGTGTGAATACACCTAAGAATTTTGGAAAAAATGTTTGAATTTAATTTGAATTATCTTGACCACTTTTACTGGTAAATACAAATGCGCTTTAGTGCTATTGCTGAATAGACTGAAATTTCAGCTTCTGTATGATCTGGTCAAAAGTGAAGTTTGCATGATTCTACTATTTATGTAATCTCACAACATAAAACCGACGTATTTTAGAGCAAGAAATTTAAATAATCATATCTCCCTAGAGAGTAATCGAAAAACCTTTTTTTCTAAAGGAAAATCTTCAGAATTTCACAAGCTTTAAGAACATTTGACGAGAAATACTTTGTTACAGCTCAAAAAAGTTCTACAGTCAGTTAAACGTAGTATATATGTCACTCAAAAATCACCGATTTTCGTAAAGAGTGGTGTGAAAGTTGTTGAAAGGTATTACGATACTTAAATAAGAAATCTTAAATAAGACTCGGAAAAATCAGGTTATTATGAATTTTATCCTCTTTTATAACCAATACCATCCTTAAATTAAATCCAGACATTTTTTCCAAAATTCTTAGGTGTATTTGTACTTTTGAATGGTGGTACTGTATGAAAAAGAAACTAATTTCTAAAAATCACATTTTTGGGTCTTACAGGATCTAAACTCGTCAAAAAATTCTACAAATTTGGGGAAGTCCATTTTAAGTCATGATTGTTGAAATGGCCTTATAAAGAATTTTTCTCACGCAAATGCATTTTTGACCTCTCCTTATTCTTTGCCTTTTTGGAGCAACCTTTTAAATTTTGAAGTATCTTTTCACATTTTGGAACATGTTTTGAAATTTTACAGCAAATGCAAATTCTAAGCATTTAAAAAAATATCAACATTAATATATAATTATTATGAAAATTGAGATCAAAGTTCAACAATGATAATAAGATCAATTTTTAAGTACCTAAAGCAAATTACATTTTAAACAAGATTGTTGCCACTTTTAAAGCCGTTTTGTCGCTAGCAAGTGCACATTTTGCCCAAAAAATTCAACTGCAAATTTACTGCAGTGGTGTAAATAAATAATACAAATTCACACGAACGTTTTCAGTTTATTGCTTGGCAAACAATGATATGCGGTTGCAAAGTTCTTTGGCAATAATAAGAAATCAAGATAAATAATAGTTGAATGAGTTAGAGAGAGGAAAGCAAAAAGCTACTCATATTTTCGGATGATCTCTTTTTTTTCTTACGTAGTACTCAAATTGCGAGTAAGAAATTGTTTTGTTAAATGAAATGACAACTGGACAGCATGCTCAAAGATTTGAATAATAAAAATTATTATATTTTTTTTAATTAGTCATTTGTTAGTTTTGTTAGTTTTTAGTTATATTTGAAAATACATGTCAACAAAACATACGATTTGTATTACAATCAAAAAATCATTAAATTTTTCTTAAATTAAGATTTATCAGTTATGAAAAATGATAAGCAATATTTTTATTTCATAATATAATTATACAACTATTCGGAGAAAGTTTGATAAAATACCACTTATCAATTAATTCAAATTGTTATGAAAATAAAAACAGCCGTCTGACAACATGATTATCAAACTAATTTAGTGACAGATTTTAAGAAACTAACATTTTGTCGACAAATCTGCATCATCATTATAGTTGGCAGTATTTCACAGCTACTATTTCACCCAGTTTTTGAAATGTATTTTTGTGTCAAAGTTTCAATATCTTTAATGTGTTTTAAATGATTAAAAACCAAATACCAAATCCCCAACAAAAATGTAATCAAAAAGCAAGCCTTTGGAGCACAAACGTACTCTTAAACTAAGGATTAGTACCTTTTTTAAAAACGCAGCTCTCAGAAGAATAATCTGCAAAGACAAAATTTTTTTTTTGGTTTTATTTTATTTGTACTTTTCTTTTTTTAATCAATTACAGCATGTAAAAAGATATTAGTCATGCAAAGCTTGCGTTTCTTATTTCTCAACTTTTTTACTTCGTTTTCAAATAAAAAAAAAGATATAATGTACGTCGAACAAGTCTATCATTGAGAAATAGAAAATAAGCGTTTTATCGGATGTTAGATTAATCTGCACTTAATCATAAAATTTTTAAGCGAAACATTATTAACTTCGAAATGTAACGGTTTTTTCTTTAACGAAATTACAAAAACGATACTCTATAAATAAGTGCATTTAATAAAATCAATCGTCGCAGTTTTACAATATTTTTTATTGGTTTTTTCGCTACGTACGGTGTATTGGCTCGATTGAGTGGTATTTGTGAGAGTGATAATATCCCACATTTCCCACTGGAGGCTTCTTTTCGTTGGGCATCTTGCACTTTGTCACTTGAAAATTTGGCTTTCAGAATTTTTCACGCACTCGTCGTTTCAATACCGCCGACCAGACTGGAGTTTTCCAAGGCAAACCTTCTTCATTATCACTGCCTTCGGATCTGATAGGCAAATTCGTCATTAAAGTGCGCCTTATCTTGACTCAATGTAAACAGAACAATTAGTGCTGAACAATTTTCAGTACCAAAAATGTTGAAGTGATAACAATTTTTTGTTTGTTATTTTGTTTCACAGATAGAGATAAAGTAAAAATGAAGTTATTTAAATTGCGTTACAAAGTTTGTTCAAATGAAATGATATCTTTATCTCGCTCATAAATAATTTTCAGTTATAACTATTAGGCTTTTATATAAATGATTTCGACTGGTTCATAGTAACCATAATTTTCCACATTTTCCCCCATTCAGCTCTCATTTTTGATAAATGAATTTTTTTCAGAATGATTTCACCAAAATCAAAGTCCTTGTAAGCCTAAGATTAAAGATAAATAATTCAGTAATTTTATTATAATTCAATAATTCAAAATCAAAATAAACTTGGTAATATTTCGAAGAAAATTAACAATCTAAAAGTAAACAAATATTTTCATGATGAAATAATACTAGTTTTTTGAAGCAAGCTCGGATTTCATTAAACATTTTTTCACACACTCCAGACTCATCAACAACCGATGCAAATAATATTGACACTTTTACAGAATTTCTGCTAAACAGTTTTATTCCTTTTCATTTCTAAGTTAATGTTCCATTTTTGTCAATTTTCGGACTGTAAAATATATAATATAAATAAATAACTACAAAATTATACTTGTAATTTATAATAAAGTAGAAAACGAAATAAGTTATATAAGAATTAATAAATATGTACATTATAATTATAATAAAAAAAATTACCCTATTATGTTGTCTTTGCAATAAATTAAAAGTCTGCGCAATTCTTCTTCTTTTTCCTTGTCTATTAGTTTCAGAAAAGAGATCGATAAACGCAATTTTCGCGGTCTCACAAAAACTTCTTCGCGTATATTCTTCTCATCTTTACAAATTGTTGACAAAACGTTAGTTTTAAATGCATCAACTTTCTTAATTATTGACTTATTTATTGACTGTTGAAAGGTATTGAAATCATGTGGATTTCTTTCATCTTTTTGTTCTTAAAATGTCGTCTGAACCAGTTTTATAATTTTTTTCATCTTATTTATTTAATTTAACTTCAACAGGAAATACCCAATTTACATATATGAGTGATTCTACAAATATCTACCAATTTCGGACAGAAAATTTTTTAAAATTAAAAATTATTTTTATGTGGTTTTTATAGTTGATGTTTGAAATGGAATACTAAAGTAATATATTACGAAAATATGCAAGCTTAATCACATTTCCCCTAGCGTTCCGTATCACACCATGTTTAAACCATTAAGTTTTGGTATAAAAGTGGGTTAAAAGCGGCAACTTTTACACCAAAACATGCACCGAAAATATAGGTTAACTTTTGATTTTTTGATGGAGCATTTTTGGTGCAACAAATTTACACCAAAATTCGGCCATATTAGCACCAGATTTCTACCGATTTCAAACCAACTAATTGGTGCGATTTGAGAGTATAACTGTT